>JAVIAB010000139.1:39241396-39498007 GCA_032433765.1 Megaustenia siamemsis
TGCACCAACAATCTTTGTCAATCTGTGATAGAGCAGCATATGTCAGTCCTTTTATATCGCATAGTTTAAAACTTGTATTCTCAGCTGCCACCTGCCCTTTAATTTTTGCCCAAACGAGTTCAATGGGGTTTAATTGTGGATGATAAGGGGGCAGTCTCAAGCACGTATGACCATGCTGTTGAATGATTTTGTCTATTTGGAATACTTTGGTCTTTTGCGATTTCTTAACAAGTGACAGTAATTCAGGTTTCAAAATCCCTCGTTAAATGGAATTCCTTCCTTTCTTAGCCAAATCTTTATAACATCTTTTGTACTGGTAGATGTAGGAATTTTGTCTTCTTCTGCCACAGCGTTGTGGTACGACGCGTTGTCCATTACCAGACAGGATGGTCTGTCTAGAATTGGAAGAAGAGTATTTTCAATCCACTCTCTAAATATATGGCCATTCATCTCGGTGTGATAGTCCCTGTTGTCAGTATAATTAGAGGTGAATATAAGTTCTGCATTTTTCACCAACCCTTCTTTTCGGCTGCCTGCATGTGCCATTATAATACGCTGTCCTTTTCCAGTGGGTACACATCTTTTAATACTTCCATCTGATAACTGCCATTCCTTGGCACTTGTGTGGTGAGAATTTATCCAAGATTCATCTAGAAATACAATATCATAACCTTGGTTACGCATTTCCCGTACTTCACGTAAATATTTACTCCTCATAGAAACTAAGTGCGGCTTCTCGCAGATGACATTTCTACCACTATCGTACTTTCTAAACGTAAAACCGATGCTTCTAACAGTTCTCCATAATGTTGTTTTCGACACAACAATGTCATTTTCTGCTCTCAGTCGAATTTTCAGTTTTCTTAAAGTCACAGTTTCTTTGGAATCGAACATTTTACAAATTGTTCTTCTAATCACTTCCTTGTCAAAACTATCTACTACTTTCTTTCTTCCTAGCGTCCTAGTCTTGATTGAACTGGACACTCCGTTAGCTTTAAGCACTTGTTTGAAAAAGCGTTTGCTTATACCCAATGCGTGAATAGTTCTCTTTTCTGGCTTTGAGATGCTTCGATACAGTTTTCCACGCTTAGCTTCTATGCAAAAATATTTATACACCTTTATTGCCACTGATTGCAATGTAAGGAACTTTACTTTTATACCCATTGACTAACAGATCACAAATTTAACGAAATTACCCAATAATTAGGATACGCCGTTGCACATAAATCACAACAAAACGACAGGAAATGGGATGCACCGGATATAAAATTATAACTATGACGCGTTTTATGTGTTTTTTAGTGCTTAAAACAGGGAAATTGGCGCGCATTACGTTCAAGATGACAAGTCCGTGGGTGCTCACTCATATGAAGCGGTAATTCCTCCAAATATATGGTTTGACCAAAATGCCTTAAATTTGTATACTTCAAATAAAGAATATTTAAAACTATACGTTTGTTGGTGAGGAAATGAATGTACTTCTTGGGACCAAAAAATCACAAGACCATATGCAAAATTTCAGCATTATCAATCAATTGGTTGCAGAGATATGGAATTTTAAACACCTTCAAAATATTTTGAAACGACCTATAGATGAGATGTCATAGCTAATTGATCTGTTGCATGAAAAACCAAAGCGCAAGCCACTTACCTGTCATAGACATAAAATGAAGGGTGTATCAGGTACTTTTGTCCTGGTATATACGTTGTTGTATCACACAATAGGTGTGTCTTTATGAACTATTACACAACATGGCCGGCTATTTCTTATTACTTATAAAACATAAACAATTTATTACAATGAACTTTGGGTCCTCTTTTCATATAAAATGTGGCATTTTAGAAACTGGTCAAGAAGAGTAGCGGTTCTTCCGAGCGAAATTTTTCCGAATTTGCAGCATTAACTTTTTTAAATTCTGGAAATTACTTGTTAGTAGGAGTCCTTTAAATGCAAGGTAACAAAAATTGTAATATTTAAATGTATTACTATTTTTTTAAAATATTATTATTATGTTATTATTTCTACTGCTCTTGTTAAAGTTAAGCTATTATTACTACTATGTTGTTGTATCTGCTGCTGCTATTGTTAAAGTAAAGCTATTATTACTACTATGTTCTTGTATCTGCTGCTGCTATTGTTAAAGTAAAGCTATTATTACTATTATGTTGTTGTATCTGCTGCTGATATTGTTAAAGTTAAGCTATTATTACTACTATGTTGTTGTATCTGCTACTGCTATTGTTAAAGTTAAGATATTATTACTACTATGTTGTTGTATCTGCTGCTGATATTGCTAAAGTTAAGCTATTATTACTACTATGTTGTTGTATCTGCTGCTGATATTGCTAAAGTTAAGCTATTATTGCTACTATGTTGTTGTATCGCCTGCTGATATTGCTAAAGTTAAGCTATTATTACTACTATGTTGTTGTATCTGCTGCTGATATTGCTAAAGTTAAGCTATTATTACTACTATGTTGTTGTATCGCCTGCTGATATTGTTAAAGTTAAGCTATTATTACTACTATGTTGTTGTATCTGCTGCTGCTATTGTTAAAGTTAAGCTATTATTACTACTATGTTGTTGTATCTGCTGCTGATATTGCTAAAGTTAAGCTATTATTACTACTATGTTGTTGTATCTGCTGCTGATATTGTTAAAGTTAAGCTATTATTACTACTATGTTGTTGTATCTGCTGCTGATATTGCTAAAGTTAAGCTATTATTACTACTATGTTGTTGTATCTGCTGCTGATATTGTTAAAATTAAGCTATTATTACTACTATGTTGTTGTATCTGCTGCTGCTATTGTTAAAGTTAAGCTATTATTACTACTATGTTATTATTTCTGTTGCAGCTATTATTAAAGTTAAGAGATTTACAATGAGAAATTAATAGAAAAAATATTTCAAATAGTGATTTATTGCTACCTGCAGATGCTAAAATTACCTCGTCAAAAATTCTGTACGTGTTAAAAGATGTTCAGATTACTTTCACTAAACTTGGATGTAATGTGATAACAACTATTGTATTCCTCTAACATTTCTAGAACAAGTAACCGTACAAGTTAACTAGACTGTCGCCAGTACACTGCTGTGAGACGCACAGGCGGACTACCGTTTATATAATAGTGTGGTTTAAGAATCGCCATTTGCAAGTTCTAATTCTTCATCGATTGAAATTAGCCCCGCGATTTGCGTTATAGGTCGTGATGTTGTTCTTGCTACGTTTGTTGCTGTGGCTACAGTTTTTTGTTGTTACTACGCTCAACAACTACTGTTTGCCATTGAGTGCAGAGGGGGGAGAGGAGAGAAAGACATTTTCTGGAAGTCAAATATTTGGTTTGCTTCTTTCGATAATTCTGCTTTAGCAATTATGTTCTTTATCGTTATAGGTAACATTACATTCTGTGCATGGTTATCAGTCTTAAATCATTCAATCTGTCTGTTAATGAATACGCCTGTCCGTTTTCAGTTTCATACTCTGTCAGTTAATATGCAAGCCTGTAAAGATTATATATCACGTTTTATAAATGGATGGAAAGTTAATTTAGTGGAAACGCTTGGAAATATGACATCAGAAAAGACAAACCAAGGAGCAAACGACGAACTTCTTACCCACTCAACACTAAATAACGGCAAACAAGGAAGGATAGAAAAATAAGAATTATATTTCTGACTAGCTATCTGTCTTAATTGTATATTGGATAATCTATAATATTGTTTTAATTGTATATTGGATAATCTATAATATTGTCTTAATTGTATATTGGATAATCTATATTATTGTCTTAATTGTATATTGGATAATCTATTATATTGTCTTAATTGTATATTGGATAATCTATAATATTGTTTTAATTGTATATTGGATAATCTATAATATTGTCTTAATTGTATATTGGATAATCTATAATATTGTCTTAATTGTATATTGGATAATCTATAATATTGTTTTAATTGTATATTGGATAATCTATAATATTGTCTTAATTGTATATTGGATAATCTATAATATTGTTTTAATTGTATATTGGATAATCTATAATAATGTTTTAATTGTATATTGGATAATCTATAATAATGTTTTAATTGTATATTGGATTAACTATAATGTTTTAATTGTATATTGGATAATCTATAATATTGTTTTAATTGTATATTGGATAATCTATAATATTGTTTTAATTGTATATTGGATAATCTATAATATTGTCTTAATTGTATATTGGATAATCTATAATATTGTTTTAATTGTATATTGGATAATCTATAATATTGTCTTAATTGTATATTGGATAATCTATAATATTGTCTTAATTGTATATTGGATAATCTATAATATTGTTTTAAATGTATATTGGATAATCTATAATATTGTTTTAATTGTATATTGGATAATCTATAATATTGTTTTAATTGTATATTGGATAATCTACAATATTGTCTTAGTTGTATATTGGATAATCTATAATATTGTCTTAATTGTATATTGGATAATCTATAATATTGTCTTAATTGTATATTGGATAATCTATAATATTGTTTTAATTGTATATTGGATTAACTATAATGTTTTAATTGTATATTGGATAATCTATAATATTGTTTTAATTGTATATTGGATAATCTATAATATTGTTTTAATTGTATATTGGATAATCTATAATATTGTTTTAATTGTATATTGGATAATCTATAATATTGTCTTAATTGTATATTGGATAATCTATAATATTGTCTTAATTGTATATTGGATAATCTATAATATTGTTTTAATTGTATATTGGATAATCTATAATATTGTCTTAATTGTATATTGGATAATCTATAATATTGTTTTAATTGTATATTGGATAATCTATAATAATGTTTTAATTGTTTATTGGATAATCTATAATAATGTTTTAATTGTATATTGGATAATCTATAATAATGTTTTAATTGTATATTGGATAATCTATAATAATGTTTTAATTGTATATTGGATTAACTATAATGTTTTAATTGTATATTGGATAATCTATAATATTGTTTTAATTGTATATTGGATAATCTATAATATTGTTTTAATTGTATATTGGATAATCTATAATATTGTCTTAATTGTATATTGGATAATCTATAATATTGTTTTAATTGTATATTGGATAATATATAATATTGTTTTAATTGTATATTGGATAATCTATAATATTGTCTTAATTGTATTTTGGATAATCTATAATATTGTCTTAATTGTATATTGGATAATCTATAATATTGTTTTAATTGTATATTGGATAATCTATAATATTGTTTTAATTGTATATTGGATAATCTATAATATTGTTTTAATTGTATATTGGATAATCTACAATATTGTCTTAATTGTATATTGGATAATCTATAATATTGTTTTAATTGTATATTGGATAATCTATAATATTGTCTAAATTGTATATTGGATAATCTATAATATTGTTTTAATTGTATATTGGATTAACTATAATGTTTTAATTGTATATTGGATAATCTATAATATTGTTTTAATTGTATATTGGATAATCTATAATATTGTTTTAATTGTATGTTGGATAATCTATAATATTGTTTTAATTGTATATTGGATAATCTATAATATTGTTTTAATTGTATATTGGATAATCTATAATATTGTTTTAATTGTATATTGGATAATCTATAATATTGTTTTAATTGTATATTGGATAATCTATAATATTGTTTTAATTGTATATTGGATAATCTATAATATTGTTTTAATTGTATATTGGATAATCTATAATATTGTTTTAATTGTATATTGGATAATCTATAATATTGTTTTAATTGTATATTGGATAATCTATAATATTGTTTTAATTGTATATTGGATAATCTATAATATTCTTTTAATTGTATATTGGATAATCTATAATATTGTCTTAATTGTATATTGGATAATCTATAATATTGTTTTAATTGTATATTGGATAATCTATAATATTGTTTTAATTGTATATTGGATTAACTATAATGTTTTAATTGTATATTGGATTATTAATAATATTGTCTTAAGTGTATGTTGGATTATCTATTATATTATTATTATCTATTATAATGTCGTCATGTAGATTTTATTGTAAATAATAATGTATCTTTGCAGATTTGATTAGCTATAATAATGTCTTAATTACATAATTGGTTATCTACAATAATGTCAGGTAATTTTACCTGCTACTGTATGCAGTAAACAGTACAACCTTTGGCTGCCCTGCTGCCTTGCAGGTAAGCTCGGGAGAGTAAAAGGCTAAGGGGGGAGTAAATAAACAACCCCACTGCCTTGTGGGTGAGACTTTTTAGTCAAAGGCTAGCAGAGGCAACCGTAAACAAACCGACGCAAGGCAACAGAAAACCACCGTCGAAATTTCTTTGTACAATCATGAATCGCAACAACAGTAGAAATAACGACGAATAACAATTGGAGGTCATAATATAAATAATCTAAGGTATGTTGATGATACAGTATTAATCGCTAAGAATGAAAATGAGTTAAAAGAAATGTTGGGCATTATAGTGAAGGAAAGCAAAAATACTCTCAGCCTCAATAGCAAAAAGACAGAGGTAATGGTAACAACAAAGAAAAAGACATCACCTCAGTGCAAAATAAAGACAAGTGGAAAAATATTAAAACAGGTAAATGAATTTAAATATTTGGGAACTTTGTTAACTTCAGACAAAAGATTTACAAAAGAGGTGAGATGCGGAATGGCTCAGGCAAAAGCAGCTTTCCAAAAAATGAGGAAGATACTATGCAATCCATTTTTGACAAGAGAAACAAGAAAAAGAGTTCTTAAATGTTATGTAGAGCCAGTCTTAACATTTGGATGCAAATCATGGACAATAGGACAACAGACAAGAAAATCACTGAAGTCTGTAGAAATGTGGTTTTACAGAAGAATGTTGAAAGTACCATGAACAGCTAAGAAGAGTAATGAAGATGTTCTGAGAGAGGTCAAAGCAAAGAGAGAGCTAATTTCCAATATTAGGAAGATACAATCATCATTTTTTGGCCATGTAATGAGAAGAGAACAACTGCAATATATTGTAACAACTGGAAAAATTGAGGGACGAAGAGATAGAGGGAAGCAAAATGAAAAAAATAACAAACAGCTTAAGAGAATGGTTGGCAGAAGGTCAACAACAGAAATGATAAATAGCTGCCGAGATCGAAAATTGTGGAGAGACATGATCACCTACGCCAGTATGCCCGGTACTTGATGATGATAATAATGTCTTCATATGTGTCTAATCTTCGGTTTGATTTAACATTGATCGTCTACCTTCACTTAAATAAAGAAACATTTTATGTTATTCGGTCAAGATTTCTAGGAAACCTCTACATACCTACTTCATTTACATATTACACGTTTTTGTTGTTAGCCAAGATATTCTTCTAATGTAAAAGGGGAATTGCACAGAAACATGAGTAGAGACTGAACTGGTGCAGAGCAGTGCAAAAGTGAGTAAGAGTGACGTAGAGATGAGATGACGTGGGTTGTAAAGTGAGCTCGTTGGACAGTTGGGGGAATCGATGGGAAGAATCAAGCGCAGGAGACAGAGCTTAGCGTTACAGGGTATCATCGGAGAAGAAGTACCATATATAGAAGGGCCGCTACTGCAAAGGTGGGGGTAGGGGGGGGGGTGGCCAGTTGAGTTCACAATGGTATCCAACTCTGTGCATCGATGCAGACACGTGAATAAAGGAGAAACAATCCACAAGGTGAAATCCTGTCCAGACTACAGCTGGGTGCGCTATCGACAGTTGAATACGACTTTCAACTAGATTACACATGGAGAACTTTTCTTTAATGGGAAATCAATACACGGGTCAGGTAGTGTGAGAGCAAGTTTTGTATCTACGGCAATTTGTACGTCAGAGGAAAAGAGCGTCGTTCCTCTGGGGAAAAGAGGGAATATAAGTATCGAAGACAACACAACGACTGTTACCCCCGGGTTCAGTGTTGTCTGTACACATTGATGCCACATTAACCAGTTGGATCTATGATGGCTATGAAGCAGTGAGGTTGGGTTGTAATGTCCATAATATAACATCAGACACTATTCTACGGTATATTGACACGACTCTGTTGTATACTAAGCCTCACATAGAGTCTGGAAAGTACTTGGATTGCTTTCTTCATTTTATTTAAGCTCTAAAAGAGAAAGTTGTGATCAGAATTTGGCGCTGACCAGACAAGGGCTGTACACATCAGGACAGGTGTCTGCTAGTCACTACGGAAAATAAACTATCGAAAATTACAGCAGCAAATCTATTGTTCTTGGGCTAGATGAAGAATTTTATTTTAAAAAATAATATAAACACATCGATCGTTTGATATTTGCGATTGACAGACGACATGTGGGCAATAAGGCTACGTTAATCCGGTAAGGTGGGCTGCTTTTTTTAATATGTATGACTGGGTATGTAATAGAATGAGAGAGAGGGAGGGAGAGAGAGATGCACTGAGAGGCTGATGTGGATATTTGAAAAAAAAAAGAAGAAATAAAAGGTATTTTTAGAAGGATGGGAGAAAAAGGATCAATGCAGGGTAGGTACAAGCTGACCACAGAACAGATCATCTTCAGACTGACATTGGACAAACACAAAAATAGTCAAATAAAAATATGCTAAAAAATAAGCTATTGAGCTGTGTATTCCTGGCGCTGCAACATTGAAAGATGAAATCGTATATTTAGAAGAGTAGTTTGATACCGATAAACACGTTTAATGGTACAAATGTAAATGTAGTCCTGTAATATGAAATGTAGTAGATGTTGTTGTTGTTGTTGCGTTCGCCAGCTTTCAACTCTGACGAAGTCCCTAGAGACTATGAACTGAGTTTACCGTGTTAATCCATTTTTCCCTGGCAGCCGCGTGCGCAGGGGTCCCACGCTGCACACGCAGATAACTCCGACTTCGGAGGTAATCATGTTTTTTTTTCGTCGATGAGTAACTGACGTTTCAAGCTGGGCCTCGCTGCTGAGACGGTAGGTGTGGTTGTCGCAGAGAGAAATCATAAATAAAAATTCCACCCGGTAGCCGAGATTTGAACCCACAACCTCTCTGTCCAGAGGCCGGCGTCTTGCCTCGAGACTAACCAGTCCCCCGTGGACTTGGAATATGAGGAAACTGCAAAAAGGAACACTTTTCATGCAAAACCTGCAATGACTCCTGCCGCCTATCCACCATATACCAGGAGTTCACGTCCTCCCGAAAGTGATGATCGTCATATTTCTTTAAAAATGTATAGCGCTTGATGATGTTAGGCCATCGTTGTTGACTCCAATTTCGAACATATAAGCACACAGTTAGTCATCAGATTATCCCCGTCGCACATCAAACAACAGACCGTAAGATTAGCGTACGGTCGGTCTAGGGATTTTCGATGGGCCATTAGGATGACTTGGCACACATAACAATGTAAGCACAGCAATGACGTGCCCTTTAAATTCTTAATTACTCTAGTGAATGTAGCCTACGACGAACAGAACACGGTGCAAATTCCCTAAAGAGATAAAACTGCGGCTGATGAAGCAGTTCACATTAATGAGAACTTGCGTCAAGCAAATCCATCAACGGTCATGAACAGCACCAATGTGACGTAAAGCGTAGAACAAGCCTAGACGATGGAAGGTCGCATTCGCAACACTTGATTTGTCGAAAATGAAATATTGCCGGCGTACAACATTGTTTTATCGGCGCAGATGTAATAAGTAGATCATCATCTTGATTTTAACGCATAGGAGTGCAAATTAGAACCGAAATTAATCAGACATCGAATGCACTTTCTGCAGCGATCGAAAGAACGTGGACTAGATCCGTCATCTTAGAAACGGAAGTCCAAATGTAGTAGATGAGTGAAGTATTCAACTTGACATTACAACACCACAGCATGTGGATGTAGGGGAAACAGCGAGCATCATCCCAGTTATTTTTCTTGTATTTGATGACAACGTGACAGTTTACGTGAAACGCTATAACGACGTTCTATTACCAGACGGCCCCCTATTTAGCTTCTCGTCTCCGGAAAATGTGTCCCCGATCGTCCCCGATCTTACATGCTCATTATATGTGTACTTTTAAGTCTACAGTAACCCTCCAACACTATTAAACTCGGTATTAAGAAAACATACACATGCAAGTATCTATAGTTAATTTTCCTTATACATGAGATAACACGGGAGCCGCGATAGCTCAGTAGTTAGTGAATTGGCCTACAAAGGACAAGAGGTTGTATTCGATCCTGACGACGGCTTCCAGGTTCACCCAGCATTAAGTGGGTACCGAATTTTTTTCTGGGAAAATAAAGCGGCACGGGCGTAATACCGACCATTACCCCAAAACTTATGTGTCGAAGGTCTATAAAAATTATGGTCACTAACACGATATGCCCTATACCCCATTTGGCGTGACGGGGCACTTTACTTCTTTTACTTTACAAAATAACACAATTATGGAATGTACAATATTGAGACCGTCTCCTTTCAAGATCTCATGCTTGTGTTGTCCATACACAAGATAACAAAACTATGGAATGTACAATATTGAGACCGCCTCCATGCAAGATCTCACGCTTGGGTTGCTCATACTTCTTCTTCTTCTTTCCTTCATCATCTGCCTTTCAGCGTCGAGGGGAGATATAATTTGCGGTCTTTTGCTCTTCTGTTCACCTCTGCTGCTGTTATGTTTCCTAGTGCTTCTAATATTCCATCGACCCATCTTTTTCATGGTCGACCCTTGGGTCTGGTGTTCTCACAACGTTTGTTGAAGGCTCGTTGTGTTGTGTTTTGTTATTTCTGTCATTTTATCTGTTGTTTCCTTATATATAATTCCATAGAATTATGGCGGGGGCTATTCCTAGCTTTTTTTCTCGGTTCTTCATTTCTGATCTTATCTCTCAGACTGTTTCCTGTCATTCGTCAAACACATTTCATCTCAGTAGAGGTTATTTTTCTGATTGTTCTTGCATCTGGGGTCCAGGTCTGGCATTGGTAGCACAACGTTGGGATGAAGATTGTATTGCATAGTGCTCGTTTTGCCGCCTGAGTTATTTCCTTGTTGGACAATAGTGGCGAAAACTGTCCAATGATTTGACAAGCCTTATTGCATCTTGATTATATCTCTGCTGTTTGAGAATTATCGTTTGTCATTAGACTTCCTAGGTATTTGAATTCCTCAACTTGTTTTAGTTGTCTGCCTTCTATAGTTATGTTGATGTTCTATTTATTTTTGGCGATACTCATGACTTCTGTTTTGTTGATATTGATTTTCATGTTGTATTTTGTGCCTGAGATGTTCAGTTTGTTTATGTGTTCTTGTAGGTCTTCTATTGTTTCATCTAATAGTGCCTGGTCGTCTGCAAATAAAACGCATTGATCTCCTCTGTCTCTGATTGTTCATACACAAAATTGTTGTTCATACACAAGATAATAAAACTATGGAATGTACAATATTGAGACCGCCACCCTTCAAGATCACACACTTGGGTTGCTCATACACAAGATAACAAAACTATGGAATGTATACATTGAGACCGCCTCCATGCAAGATCTCACGCTTGGGTTGTTCATACACAAGATAATAAAACTATGGAATGTATACATTGAGATTGCCTCCGGAGAGGGAGAAATTTTAAGAAACTGTTCATTTTATTTTTTATATTTAGATGACTTTGACTTGAATGGAGATATTTATACAAAATGTGTTTCTTGCAGCAGTATGTGACGTCAGAAAAAACAGCGAAATTGAATGAATAAAGTGCTACACTGTGTTCAAAATGGGGTGAAGTGTTTACATTTTGTGAAAATAAAAGGATTTCATTAGCAGAACTACCGGAGGTTCACTGAACTGTCCCTATGTCTTCCTGGAAGTAATGCTTCAGTGGAAAGACTGGAAGTAATGCTTCAGTGGATAGACTGGAAGTAATGCTTCAGTGGAAAGACTGGAAGTAATGCTTCAGTGGAAAGACTGGAAGTAATGCTTCAGTGGAAAGACTGGAAGTAATGCTTCAGTGGAAAGACTGGAAGTAATGCTTCAGTGGAAAGACTGGAAGTAATGCTTCAGTGGAAAGACTGGAAGTAATGCTTCAGTGGAAAGACTGGAAGTAATGCTTCAGTGGAAAGACTGGAAGTAATGCTTCAGTGGAAAGACTGGAAGTAATGCTTCAGTGGAAAGACTGGAAGTAATGCTTCAGTGGAAAGAGTTTTCTCTTCAATGAACATGATCTGAACATCCCAAAAGTCCAGCATGAGTTTAGTAACAACTCGAGCTATGCTTGCCATCTTGGCAAACTTCATTATGACCTGTCAAGAATCTGCAGATAGACCTGCTGAAGAAAATTCACTCTTCAGAATAGTACCTGTAGACATTTAAGATAAGTAATGTGAGAGTTCTGTTAGTTTTTAGAATTAAATCTTTTATATTATAAATAGGATGAGTATTTAATGTTAAAACGTGTATGGAGTTATATAACCGAATGGAAAACTAACATAAGGTACATTTCAAAAGTGATGTGTAATTTTTGTTATGTGTATACCTGCCCCGGAAATTGTGGGAGGAAAAAAATCTGGTAACCCTATTTTAACTAGGCCGGAAAGAGTGTTTGTGCAGTCAATAGGGTAATTGCGACACAGAACGGCGTGGAGTCATCAATAACGAATGTTATCATTTCACTTTTTTTTTATTATTAAAGTCTGCGTCAATGTCTGCTACACAATGATAGTTAAAAATGTCGTAGTTTTGTAATATCAAACAATATCAGTTTATCAACCTGACAAATCATAAACACACAGCAGTCAGTATTTATCGACTATAGCAGTCAGTATCTATCGACTACAGCAGTCAGTATCTATCGACTACAGCAGTCAGTATCTATCGACTACAGCAGTCAGTATCTATCGACTACAGCAGTCAGTATCGGGACTATAGCAGTCAGTATCTATCGACTACAGCAGTCAGTATCTATCGACTACAGCAGTCAGTATCTATCGACTACAGCAGTCAGTATCTATCGACTACAGCAGTCAGTATCTATCGACTACAGCAGTCAGTATCGGGACTATAGCAGTCAGTATCTATCGACTATAGCAGTCAGTATCTATCGACTATAGCAGTCAGTATCTATCGACTACAGCAGTCAGTATCGGGACTATAGCAGTCAGTATCTATCGACTATAGCAGTCAGTATCGGGACTATAGCAGTCAGTATCGGGACTATAGCAGTCAGTATCTATCGACTACAGCAGTCAGTATCTATCGACTACAGCAGTCAGTATCTATCGACTATAGCAGTCAGTATCTATCGACTACAGCAGTCAGTATCTATCGACTATAGCAGTCAGTATCGGGACTATAGCAGTCAGTATTAGTCAACCATAACTGTCAGTATTAGTCGACAATAACAATCTGTATCATTCGACCACAGCAGTCTGCATTTTTCGACCATAACAGTCTGTATCGTTCGACCACAGCGGTCTGTATTATTCGACCATAACAGTCTGTATCATTCGACCTTAACAGTCTGTATCATTCGACCTTAACAGTCTGTATCATTCGACCACAGCGGTCTGTATCATTCGACCACAGCAGTCTGTATTATTCGACCATGACAGTCTGTATCATTCGACCAAAGCGGTCTGTATTATTCGATATTAACAGTCTGTATCATTCGATCACAGCGGTCTGTATCATTCGACCATAACAGTCTGTATCATTCGACCATAACAGTCTGAACCATTCGACCAAAGCGGTCTGTATTATTCAATCATAACAGTCTGTATCATTCGACCTTAACAGTCTGTATCATTCGACCTTAACAGTCTGTATCATTCGACCATAACTGACGAAGATCCGACTTTACCCTCTTCGTGATGGCTTTGTAATCACGGACTTATCCGCCTGACCAAGTGAGTACCAATCAAAAAAAAAAAAAAAATAAAAAAGCAAACCCGGCAGCTAAAATCGTTCTGAAATAAAAGGTTGGGGTCTTAAATTTGCCGCTTGGTGACACAACCACGACGCAGCGCAACTGCGTTCACAAATCGTCCCTCTATGTGCCTCTGGTAAAGGAAAGATTATTTGTCGGAGGAAGAGATAAGGAGAAGACACTTTGCGCTCAGGTAAATTGGTGTTGCAGGTAAAGATGGGTACCTCTACGTCTTAAATGTGTATAGGGAATATGGTGTTTGTGCCCATATGTTTCAATAACCGACATAATATTTTATATGTGATATGTTCAGTTTCAACCCAGACTGCCCTATTTTTCTAACCAAAAAAATCTGGTTATTTTTTTAAGGCTGGGTAAACCAAGTAATCATCGATCTCAATCGAACCTTTCAATCAGCAATCGATGTTTACAAATTCGGTGGCTTCATGTGTGAATCACATTTTTTTGGGTTACTTTTGTGCACTAAGCAAGAAAGTGATTTCAAACATTGACTCTCAATATTGGCTCACTCTGCTGTCCTGTATGTAAATGCCATTCTTCATATTAGAAATATGTTTGTTTTTAGCGATGGAAAAGCAGGACTGCAAGACCGGCTTAGGGTTTTTGTTTTGATAAACGATCGTAGAACGTTATGTTCTATTACTGGTCAAAGTAAAAAAGCAAATGTTGCATTTAATAGTGAGAAATATGGGTACACAATAAAAATAAAAGTAAAGTATCCCCGTCACGCCAAGTGACGTATAGGAAATATGGTGTTAGTGATCATAAATTGTACAGACCTTCGGCACATGATTTTTGGGTAATGTGGTCGGTATTATGCCCGTGCAGCTATACTTTCGCAGAAAAAAACCCGGTACCCATTAAAGTCTGGGTGAACCGGAGCCGTCGGTTGGGATTGAACCCTACCTCTTGTCTTTTGTAGTCCAGTTTATGTGGGAAATATGGATACACAATAGATCATTAATAAAATATATATTTTATGTGAGAAATATTGATGCACAATAGATAATTAATACTATATATATATATATATATATATATATATATATATATATATATATATATATATATATATATATATATACTTTTTAGTTTTTGTGTGCGTATTGTTTGTTTGTTCTTGCTGAAGGCATATTGAGCCGAAACGTCGTTCAAATCTGTGTCGTCTACTAATCACGTAAAGCTTTTACCATACCATTTTTTTCCATATTCTTTTTCTCCCTCATATTTAGCTTTACTGCAGCTTCGCATTTTCATGCATTCATTTGCATTTCTTTGTCTTAACTCCTCATTAATACTATATAGTCTATGTGGGAAATATGGATACAAAAAAGATCATTAATAATATACATTTTATGTTTTATAAATTTCTTTTTAAATTTAACTGTATTTTACAGTTGTATATAAAAGCGACACTAGAGAATTAATATATTTTAAAAAATCTACTTTTCAAATCTTATCAATAATTAAAGATGAGATCAACATTCATGCAAATAATAACACATTAATAAATATGTTTTATTACAAGAAAACTGTGAGACGAGAGACGAACTTAAATGATACAGGACATAAGACGTTTACAATTTAAAATAAACATTAAATTGAATGGATAAATGGGCCGAGTCAAAAACGGAAAAAGTGGCCAGATCGCAGCCGTTTCCCGATTAGTACCAACATTCTTCAATCGACCACAACACTATGATCTGAAGGGGCTAAGTCTTTTCTATATTCTTCCTTCCTTCCTTCCTTCCTTCCTTCTTTCCTTCCTTCCTTCCTTCCTTCCTTCCTTCCTTCCTTCCTTCCTTCCTTCCTCATTTCCCTTTCAGCATCGAGGGAAGATATAATTTGCGGTCTTTTGTCTTTCTGTTCGCCTCTGCTACTGTTATGTTTCCTAGTGTTTCCAATATTCCGTCGATCAATTTTTTTCGTGGTCAACCCTTGGGTATGGTGTTCTCGCAACGTTTATTGAGAGCTAGTTGTGTTGTGTTTTGATCACTCTGCAATGTCACACGACCAAACTATTTTATCTGTTGTTTCTTTATATATTCTATGGCGGGGATTATTCCTAGCTTTATTCTCATTTCTTCATTTCTGATCTTGTCTCTCAGGCTGTTTCCTGTCATTCGTCTGACACATTTAGGTACAGTTGAGGCTATTTTCTTATTGTTCTTGCATCTAAGGTCCAGGTCTGGCATTGGTAGCACAACGTTGGGATGAAGATTGCATTGTAAAGTGCTCGTTTCGTCTCTAGAGTTATTTCCTTGTTGGAGAAATGTGGTGATAACTGTCCAATGATTTGGCAAGTTTTGTTGCATCTTGATTCTATCTCTGCTGTTTGAGAATTATCGTTTGTCACTCAACTTCCTAGGTATTTGAATTCCTCTACTTGTTTTAGTTGCCTGCCTTCTATAGTTATGTAGATGTTCTGTTTCTCTTTTGCGACATTCATGACTTCTGTTTTGTTGATGGTGATTTCCATGTTGTATTTTGTACCGGTGCTGTTGAGTCTATTTAAGTCTTCTTGTAGATCTTCTATTTTCTATGTAGTGCATGATCGTCTGTAAATAAAAGTTCGTTGATCTCCTTTGTCTCTGGTGGGTTGGCTAGCCTGCATATATAGTCCATGTATGTAATAAACTGTAGAGGGATTGAACGCATCCCTGACTTACAGGGTAATCTTTGTGTATTCTCTACTGATAAAATGGCCGACACATCGTAATTTGTCTTGTCCCATCTATGCAAGGGTAGGCAAACTTATTTTCTATGGTCAAGAAATGACAAATATGAAAACTCCGAGAGCCAGATGCCATTATATAAATTACCTAATTTGCATTCACAAACGATTGTAATGTAACAATTACATTAGTAATGGAGAGTGTAATACAGAAAAGAAAGGGAGTGGAATGAAAAGGGTAGGGGTGAAGGATGGGAGAGAGGATGGGAATTCAACAACAAATTATAAATAGAAAGCCTACAGGTTTAATGAGAGGTTTGTGCCTGAACACTTCAAGCACAAGGTTGTCCATGTTCAGTGGTACCTGACTAACAGCAATGCGTGGTATGTTTTCAAAATGTGTGTCAGTTAATCGAATTTTTGCTTTTTATTTAGTCCACTGAGGATTTGAAAAGAAATTGTCAACAAACATAAGTGCTCTCAAACAATGAGGTTACTTTTGGGTCTTTTGATGTGATCATTGGATATTGTTCACGTGGGAAATAAGATGTATAGACGTCCAGTATATTCGAATCCCTCCACTTTGATTGCAGACATTTTTTTTCTTGCAAGTCAATAACTTCTATTTGTATCTCTGTAGCAGCAGCATTTACTCTTAGTATATAGAGCCGTTTCCGGTTGTTTCCAAAATGGAGGAATTATTTTTCTCCGGCTTGGTATAGAACCGTTGATCAGAGGTTTAACAAGCCGCTATCGTAAAAACGATGTTGTTAATGAAACGTAGACCTGATAAAGAATGTGTAAATTAGCAGTAGATAGTAGTGATAGTTTTTTCGGCCCTAAAACAACAACAAAAATAGGATTCTGGAATGTGCGAACAATGGCCGCTCCGACGAAACATGCACAGGTCGCGAGCGAGATGGACAGATACGATCTAGATATTTTAGGATTAAGCGAAATGCGCTGGCCTGGAACAGGTAGGAGATCTATTGATAATAAAATAGTAGTTTTTTCTGGAAGGGAAGATGGAAAACACCGTGAAGGAGTAGGCATAATGATGACAGACAAAGCTGCAAGAAGTTTATTAGAATGGGAACCGGTAAATAGCCGTCTGATACGAACACGATACAAAACAAAACATGGAAGACTTTCAATTATTCAATGTTATGCGCCTACTAACGAAGCTGATGATGAAGTTAAGGATGATTTTTATAACCAACTGCAACAACTTATAAACAAAATACCAAAACACGATCTTTTAATTGTAATGGGAGACTTCAACGCCAAAGTAGGACAAGATAACGCAGGAGTGGAACATGTGATGGGGAGAGAAGGCTGTAATACAACAAGCCAGAATGGAGAAAGATTAATAGAATTATGTTTAATAGAAAATTTAGTTATAGGTGGGACATTATTTCCACATAAAAATATCCACAAAACAACATGGATATCTCCTGATGATAGAACATCAAATCAAATTGACCACCTATGTATTAAACAACAATTCAGATCATCATTAATAGATGTAAGAGCATACAGAGGTGCTGATGTTAATAGTGACCACAACCTGTGCATTGGGAAAATAAGATTAAAATTTAGAAACCAACAGAAGAGGTCAATTACACATAAAATTGATAGTCATAAACTGAAAGATGAAGCAATAAAGGAAAAGTTTAACATAGAGCTAAGTAATTGTTATTCAGCACTTGGTGAAATAGACTTAGATATCAATGAAATGTGGGACTCACAGAGCAAAATACTAATGACAGCAGCAGAAGCAAGTGCTGGACTGAAGAAAATGGAAAAACGAGCTTGGATCTCAGACACCACATGGAAATACATCAAAGAAAGAAGAGAAGCGAAGAGAGCCATGACTAATGTAAAGACAGATCTTGGAAAGGTTCTGGCAAAAGCAACATACAAAGAATTAGACAACAAAGTGAAAAGTTCGGCAAGAAGAGATACAAGAGCTTATATAGACAACTTGGCAGAGAAAGCAGAGACAGCTGCAATTACAGGAGACAGCAGAACTCTTTATACTGTACAAAAGATGCTGACAAACACCTATACATCCAGTGGAACACCAATTCTAGACAAATCTGGATTAATGCTAACAACAAGCGCAGACATAAAAGCCCGTTGGGCGGAACACTTCAAAGAAATTCTTAACCGTCCACTACCTCACAGTTTAATAGATTTTGAAGCTGAAACACCAGCAGCAGAATTAGATGTAAATTTAGATGACTTCACCTTGAGTGAAATAGAAACCACCTTAAAGCTAATGACCAATAACAAGGCTGATGGAGAGGATAAGTTAACAGCTGAGATCCTCAAGGCAATTGATAGCCATAATTTAATACATCTCCAAAAAATGTTCAACATCATTTGGAAAACAGAGAAGACGCCTCATAAATGGAAAAAAGGAATCATTGTTAAGATCCCAAAAAAGGGCAATCTTAGAGATTGTAACAATTGGAGAGGCGTGACACTTTTGTCAGTTGCCTCAAAATTATTCTGTAAAATCATCCTAAATAGAATAAAGGATTCAATAGATACAGTAATGCGTGAAGAACAGGCTGGGTTTAGAAAAGGGAGAAGCTGTCTTGACCACATTTTCACTCTACGACTTATATTGGAGGAACACATTGAAAAGCAAAAACCTTTTGTACTTAACTTCATCGACTTCAAAAAAGCATTTGATAGTATTCATAGAGATTCTTTGTGGAAAATTCTGAAGCAATATGGCTTACCATCAAAAATCATAAATATTATCAAAGACATGTATGATGGTTACACATGTGCAGTTCGAACAGAGGAAGGACTGAGCGAATGTTTCCCAATAGAAACTGGGGTTAAACAAGGATGTATTTTATCGCCCTTGTTATTTGGAATTGTTATGGACTTCATAATGAAGAAATGCTGCACTGGTAATAAAGGCATCGAATGGATACAAGGAGACCATTTGGAGGACCTGGACTTTGCTGATGACATAGTTCTCATCAGCAATCAGATAAAAACGATGCAGGAAAACACAAATGAACTATCATCAATAGCCAGCAAAATTGGGCTTGAGGTCAATCATGAAAAGACTAAAGTCATGAAAAGTTTAATTCCAACAAGTGACAAAATATACATGGAAAACAAACCAGTAGAAGAGATCGATCACTTTATCTATCTTGGAAGTCACATTGATCGAGAAGGGGATACGAGCAAAGAAATTAGAATCAGACTGGCTAAAGCAGCAATGTCTTTCAGAAGCCTTGAAAAGTTGTGGAAATCAAAACTCATTAGCACAAACACAAAACTTAGGCTATTCAAATCAAATGTACTATCAACCCTTACGTATGCGTGTGAAAGCTGGAAAACAACAAGAGATATAGAAACAAAGTTGAACGCATTCGAAAATAAATGTCTAAGGAAAATACTTGGTATGGAATGGAACGAATTCAAAACAAACGAGGAAATTAGAGAAATCGCCAATCAACCACTAATATCTTCAGTAATAAAGAAAAGACGATGGTCATACGTTGGACATGTGATGAGAAGAGATAATAATCGAATAGCAAAGCAAGCCCTCATATGGGAAACAACAGGTAAAAGAAAAAGAGGAAGACCCAGGGAGACACTGAGAAGAACATTGATGAGAGAGGCAAGAGCAGCAGGAATCGGCTCCCTCAATGAGATAGAACTGCTTGCACAGAACAGAGACAGATGGCGAGATTTGATAAAATATCTTTAAAAGAAAACTGCTAGAACAAAAATTCATATAGGAGAAGGTGTATCTTGGTCTACGCCCTATGGGCCGGTTACGGCTCGAAAGGTCAATAGATAGATAGATAGCAGCAGCATTTACATCGATGTCAAATGGTGTTGAGAAACATTATAACCTTGTTTGTTGTGCAGCGAAATTTTTGAAACTTTCCACGAACTGGCAGTCAATATCATTAATGGCGTCGGCACAGCTAATGAAATTAATAAAAGATTTATTCTGCTCTCCAAGCCTTGGAAATATATTAGTATTTTCTTCTCGCAGGTTACTCTCCATAGTTTCAGTTTTTCTTGCTTTGATAGCTCGTAAAGTTCATGTACCAGTTGCCCTTGTGTTCGTAACTTGAGATTACGGCCATTAAAATGTTGAGTCATCTAAACCAAAAACCCTAGCTGGGAGATCCACTGAGGATCCGATAACTCTTTGACCGAACCATCTTTAATGTCCATGAAAAGTTCGACTTCAGCAGCAATCACGGCACTATAAACAACGAATAGATTTCACTTATGATGTCCACTAATCAGAGACATTAAAGGGACCGCTCAGCGGTGTGATGTCTATCACCAAAGACGATGAACATTACAGTCTTGACTTGTAACACGTAGATAGTAAAAGATCAAAGATATGATAAAATAATTTTATTTTGGCGAATTCGTTAATAAAATTCTATTTTTTTAAAACGTTTTCTGAATTTGAGTGCATTTATGCGTGACTGTGCATTTATTTATTTTTTAGCTCAAGGAATGTTGTAATTTTCAAATGAAGCACCGGGGCCAATCAAAATAGCTCAACGGACCGCTAACCTCTGCATTATAGGAATGAAGTTAATGAGGATCTAAATTGTTATGAAATATAAAACTATTAAATTATGCATACATTGAAATCATTAACTTTTATAAAAGAAGACTATCAAGTTACGAGTATTTTGTTGACCATACATCTGAGGAAGAATACAAGAATGTGTCTAGCAATAGGCCAAAACGTATTTCAGCCAACAATTCTATTTTATATATATTAAACCAACTAGCAGTGCTATTTATTATAAAAGTTGTCTCCCTGAAATATAATAAGAAAAAATATTGCTTCCCTTATTAGGGCTGGTTGTTCTAAATGAAGACGTCGACATCTGGATAAGAAAGTCCCGGGTTACTGCCCACAGACAGTTGTCTTATTGTCTTCTCATGCAGAATGACGTGTTGTTTTGATTTATCTTTATTGTCACAAAATAAATATTCATTGCACGTGAAAGCGTAGCTTATTTCTCCTGCATTCACTCATTTAACACAAATATGTAGTGCAATAACTCGTACCGAGACTAAATTGTAAATGAATTCATGTCTACTCATATTATTGCTGGACTGACCAGTGATAAATTCTTTTATTGGTTAAACATATTTATCCCCTATGACTAGCATGTTGTCTGCGTATAATTTTCTAACGGACCAGACTTTTATGAGATCACATTTAGGGAATTCCCGTACAAGTGGGATTTTTCTTCCAATCCAGTAACAAGTAGCTGAGTCCAAACTAATAAAAACAATGTAATATAAGCTGCTAGAATTTCCCAGAGAATATTGGCCCATCTGTGAACTCGTTGAACACGCCCGGACATCATGTATTACGTAGCATATTTTGAGAAAGAAATACGCGAATGTTCTATTAGGATTAAAAAAAAAACGAAAGTAATTGGGGATGAAGTCCGCACATGGTGACACAAAAACAGAAGATGGTAAGCAAGCAATTATGAGTCGGTGTGTGATATGCTAGAATATGTTTAGAATTACCATCAGGTCATAAAAGACAAACCCAGAAGTATTTGATGATACAGTAATAAGCTGGAGAATATCTTGTAGCATTCTAGTATAATGGTATAGGCTAATGAGGTGTTAAATGTAATCTGAGTAGGCCACAGGCTTAACAAAGACCATTCTGGCAAGCAACTCTTAAAGTAGGGAGAAGGAGAAATAGGCAGAGGAAGAGGTAGGAAAACAACATTAAAGAAAGGCCAGATCTCAACTTTGCAGAGTCCCAAAGAATTATTGAACAACTGTCAGTGGTGCCCCAAAGACCCCCATGTTGACTAGGTCTGTCAGCGATGCCCCAACGACCCCCCGGTTGAGGAAGCCTGTCAGTGGTGCCCCAACGATCCTCAAGTTGACTAATTCTGTCAGTGGTGCCCCAACGATCCTCAAGTTGACTAGATCCGTCAGCGATGCCCCAACGACCCCCGGTTGAGGAAGCCTGTCAGTGGTGCCCCAACGATCCTCAAGTTGACTAGATCTGTCAGCGATGCCCCAACGACCCCCGGTTGAGGAAGCCTGTCAGTGGTGCCCCAACGATCCTCAAATTGACTAATTCTGTCAGTGGTGCACCAACGATCCTCAAGTTGACTAATTCTGTCAGTGGAGCCTCAACGATCCTCAAGTTGACTAGATCTGTCAGCGATGCCCCAACGATCCCCGGTTGAGGAAGCCTGTCAGTGGTGCCCCAACGATCCTCAAATTGACTAATTCTGTCAGTGGTGCCCCAACGATCCTCAAGTTGACTAATTCTGTCAGTGGTGCCCCAACGATCCTCAAGTTGACTAGATTTGTCAGCGATGTCCCAACGACCCCAGGTTGAGGAAGCATGTCAGTGGTGCCCCAACGATCCTCAAATTGACTAATTCTGTCAGTGGTGCCCCAACGATCCTCAAGTTGACTAATTCTGTCAGTGGTGCCCCAACGATCCTCAAGTTGACTAGGTCTGTCAGTGGTGCCCCAACGATCCTAAAATTGACTAATTCTGTCTGTGGTGCCCCAACGATCCTCAAGTTGACTAGGTCTGTCAGTGGTGCCCCAACGATCCTCAAATTGACTAATTCTGTCTGTGGTGCCCCAACGATCCTCAAGTTGACTAGGTCTGTCAGTGGTGCCCCAACGATCCTCAAATTGACTAATTCTGTCTGTGGTGCCCCAACGATCCTCAAGTTGACTAATTCTGTCTGTGGTGCCCCAACGATCCTCAAGTTGACTAATTCTGTCAGTGGTGCCCCAACGATCCTCAAGTTGACTAGGTCTGTCAGTGGTGCCCCAACGATCCTCAAATTGACTAATTCTGTCTGTGGTGCCCCAACGATCCTCAAGTTGACTAATTCTGTCAGTGGTGCCCCAATGATCCTCAAGTTGACTAATTCTGTCAGTGGTGCCCCAACGATCCTCAAGTTGACTAATTCTGTCTGTGGTGCCCCAACGATCCTCAAGTTGACTAATTCTGTCTGTGGTGCCCCAACGATCCTCAAGTTGACTAATTCTGTCAGTGGTGCCCCAACGACCCCCATGTTGACTAGATCTGTCAGCGATGCCCCAACGATCCCCAGGTTGAGGAAGTCTGTCAATAGTGCCCCAACGATCCTCAAGTTGACTAGATCTGTCAGCGATGCCCCAACGACCCCCAGGTTGAGGAAGCCTGTCAGTGGTGCCCCAACGATCCTCAAGTTGACTAGATCTGCCAGCGATGCTCCAACGACCCCCAGATTGAGGAAGCCTGTCAGTGGTGCCCCAACGATCCTCAAGTTGACTAGATCTGTCAGCGATGCCCCAACGACCCCCAGATTGAGGAAGCCTGTCAGTGGTGCCCCAACGATCCTCAAGTTGACTAGATCTGCCAGCGATGCTCCAACGACCCCCAGATTGAGGAAGCCTGTCAGTGGTGCCCCAACGATCCTCAAGTTGACTAGATCTGCCAGCGATGCCCCAACGATCCTCAAGTTGACTAATTTTGTCAGTGGTGCCCCAACGACACCCCCCCCCCCCCAAAGGCTATGGCGTGAAGGAGATGGCCGCAATTTGGAGGTGAGTAGTAGCTCTTTATTGCTGTTATTACCTTCCTCCAACTTAACACGATATCCATATCTTGTTTTCGACCGGAGTCGAATAGAGAGCATCAAGTTGAGATTGAACCCTCGAACACCTCCTCGTCATGTTGCCCAGTACTGGCTTTATTCTAAGGATATAAATAGGCTTTAATTATCTAGGTTGAGCGTGACCGATGCTCTCTCAGTGGGGGCAGAACCGTAATAAGGAACCGGTTATGGCAGCAACAACCAAGTCATATTATCATCAGCAGAGTGGGAGAAATCACATGCTGATTGAGAAAACATATAATGTTGTACGGTAATTGAGGGAGAAAGAGAGAATGTGTGCGATCATAGAGTGCGAGAGAGGAATGATGTCCTTTATGGAAGCGAATTTGTGGACTATAGACTACCACACATTCATCATCATCATCAAGTACCGGGCCTAGTGGCGTAGGTGATCATGTCTCTCCACAACTTTCGATCTCGGCAGCTATTTATCATTTCTGTTGTTGACCTTCTGCCAAGCCATTCTCTTAAGCTGTCTGTTATTTTTTTCTCTTTGCTTCCCTCTATCTCTTCGTCCCTCAATTTTTCCAGTTGTTACAATATATTCAAGTTGTTCTCGTCTCATTACATGGCCAAAAAATGATGATTGTTTCTTCCTAACATTGGATATTAGCTCTCTTTTTGCTTTGACCTTTCTCAGAACCTCTTCATTACTCTTCTTAGCTGTCCATAGTATTCTCAACATTCTTCTGTAAAACCACATTTCTACAGACTCCAGTGATTTTCTTGTCTGTTGTCCTATTGTCCATGACTCGCATCCGTATGTTAAAACTGGCTCTACGTAACATTTAAGAACTCTTTTTCTTGTTTCTATTGTCAAAAATCGATTGCATAGTATTTTCCTCATTCTTTTGAAAGCTGCTTTTGCCTGAGCCATTGTACATCTCACCTCTTTTGTACATCTTCCGTCTGAGTTAACAAAGTTCCCAAATATTTAAATGCATTTACCTGTTTTAATATTGTTCCACTTGTCGTTATACCACACATTAATGAAGTAAAATAATGAATGCATTATTCGGCGCACACTTCGAATCTTCTGGAGTGATAGAGCAACGAACAACGAGGAGATGAATTACACAGCCTCTCCAGAATTTATTTTCACCGTCATCTATCAACATCATCCAGCTCGAATCACTTATTCTGAATGATCGTCAGATTTAAAAGAGAAAAAAACAGCTTATAAGACGATTTGGTCTCTGGCTGCATAACCAAATGGGAAAATCCTTTGTCTATTATAAGGTGGCATGAAAACGTGACCTTAGAAACTGGAAGCACAAGAGAATGGAGAGAGATTGTGTCTAGACATTATTCAGATGAAAGTGTTTTTTTTTTCTGGTCTGAAAACTGGAGAAATCAAAATTATGATAGACTCTAATCATACACAATGAAAGCAGCGACGTCAGCAAATTCTATACTTTTTTTGTTTTGTTTTCTATCCACTTGTGA
The DNA here is from genome assembly GCA_032433765.1 of Megaustenia siamemsis. Lineage (NCBI taxonomy): Eukaryota > Metazoa > Mollusca > Gastropoda > Stylommatophora > Ariophantidae > Megaustenia > Megaustenia siamemsis. The sequence continues at coordinate 39,267,180 of JAVIAB010000139.1, forward strand.
CTTAAAGCGACGAGAGAAACTGAAGTGTCTGGACAGTGCCAAATGGTACCTGGTGTTGCTGACTTCATATATGACGTTCGTCATCGCTCGTGGAGAAGGGGAGGCTCTTCATCTACCCTCTTTTGTTGGTGCACCTCACTGTTACTGACTTCATATATGACGTTCGTCATCGCTCGTGAAGAAGGGAGGGTCTTCATCTACCCTCTTTTGTTGGTGCACCTCACTGTTACTGACTTCATATATGACGTTCGTCATCGCTCGTGGAGAAGGGGAGGCTCTTCATCTACCCTCTTTTGTTGGTGCACCTCACTGTTACTGACTTCATATATGACGTTCGTCATCGCTCGTGAAGAAGGGAGGGTCTTCATCTACCCTCTTTTGTTGGTGCACCTCACTGCCACTGATTCTTGTGCCACGCTATTTATCGGTAACCGAACAATATTTCCAAACTATTTAATTACCCCCTCTCCCCCGAATATAGCTCAAGATTGCTGCTACACTTACTCTTTACCTACTTTTTGTATTCACTTATTTTTTTATTACAAGAATTAAATAAGTTCAAAGACATCTCATTTCAGAAAATGCAAAATTATGTTGCAAATCCTCAATCACTATTAACGTGTGTGTGACAAATATAACGCAACTTTAGCAGAAAATTGACATGCGTTAACCATTGGAATTAAGTCAGTGGCGATTTTTTTAAACTCCAAAAATACAACAGAGAAAAAGAAAGCCAGTCCCAGAACGCAAGAAAAAAGAAAGTCCAATAACACAGAAAAGAAAAAAAGAAATTTACCAGAAAAAAAAAGAGAAAGGAAATTCCCAGAAATCCAACAGGAAAAAGAAATTCTCAGAATGCTTGCAAGAAAAAGAAAGTCCTAGAATGCTAACAAGAAAAAGAAAGTCACAGAATGCTAGCAAGAAAATGAAAGTCCCAGAATGCTAACAAGAAAAAGAAAGTACTAGAATGCTAACAAGAAAAAGAAAGTCCTAGAATGCTAACAAGAAAAAAGAAAGTCCCAGAATGCTAGCAAGAAAATGAAAGTCCCAGAATGCTAACAAGAAAAAGAAAGTCCTAGAATGCTAACAAGAAAAAAGAAAGTCACAGAATGCTAGCAAGAAAATGAAAGTCCCAGAATGCTAACAAGAAAAAGAAAGTACTAGAATGCTAACAAGAAAAAAGAAAGTCCCAGAATCTTCTTCTTTTACCTTTTAGCTCCTGGTGGAGCATAGGTCTTCAACAAACACTTTCCAAGTCGTTCTGTTTTTTGCCATTCTTTTAAGATCATTCCATGTCTTCCCCATCATCTTCATCTCTGCTTCTATCTGTCTTCTCCAAGAATTCCTTGGTCTTCCTCTTTGTCTTTTCCCCTGGGGATTCCAAAAAAGGGCCTGTTGTGTAATACTCTCAGTTGGCTTCCGTAGTGTGTGTCCTATCCATCGCCATCGTCTTCGCTGTATCTCTTTATCCACTGGTATTTGACCGGTACATTTCCATAATTCCACGTTAGTGACTTTGTCCTGCCATTTCCATCCCTTTATTCTGCGCAAGCATCCATTAATGAAAGTCTGTACTTTCGTGATTGTCAATTTTGTCATTCTCCATGTTTCACAGCCATATAATAGGACCGACTTAACATTTGAGTTGAAAATTTTTATTTTTGTATTTAGCCTAATTTCTTTGGATTTCCATATGTTTCCCAGTGCAATGAAAGCTCCTCTTGCTTTTGATATCCTTATTTTGGTATCATTTTCTGTTCCTCCCTCTTTATCTATATTACTGCCCAGATATATATAAGATTGTACGTCTAGTAGAGGTATTTCTCCTAGTTTTATATGGTTATTGCCAACTGCATTAATTCTCATAATATTGGTCTTATCTCTATTAATCTTTAGTCCTAGCTGTTGTGATCTCTCATCTAATATACTCATTTTATCCTGCATCTGTTGATGGCTGTGTGATAGGAGAGCTATGTCATCAGCAAAGTCTAAATCATCAAGTTGTTTGGTCAGTGACCACTGGATCCCATTTCTGTTGTTTTGAGTTATTTTCATAATCCAATCTATGGCCAGTAGAAAGAGAAATGGAGACAGGAGGCATCCTTGCCTTACTCCTGTTCTTATTTCAAATGCTTCTGTAAGCTGTCCTTCATGCACCACACTACATTTTGTTCCTTCATACATTGTTTTTATCAGGTTAATAAACTTTATGGGGATTCCGTAATGACTCAGCAACTTCCAAAGCATTCTTCTGTCTAAACTATCAAATGCCTTTTCGTAATCTATGAATCCAATATATAGTGGGGATTTTAGTTCTAAACTTTGTTCAACTATTATACGTAGGGTAGTTATTTGATCAGCACATGATCTGTTCTTCCTAAAACCTGCTTGTTCATCTCTCAAGTGTTTCTCTATAGCCTCTTTTAGTCTCTCCAGAATGATTCTGCCTAATATTTTTCCTGGCACTGATAGTAGCATAATTCCCCTATAATTTGTGCACTCCTGTAAACTTCCTTTCTTTGGTAGTTTGATCATATAACCTTCTCTCCAGTCTTTAGGTATTTCTTCCCTCTCCCAAATTTTATCCAATAGATCCTGTAACATCTTGGTAGAGGTGTTAATATCTGCTTTGATGGCTTCCGAAGGAATTTCATCTGGTCCTGTGGTTTACCATCTTTTAATAATTTGATGGCTTTCATTATTTCTTCTTTGCTTGGTTTTCCGCAGTTAACGTGTAACTCTTCTTCTGCTGGTAGTATATCTGGAGGATTATTTGAGCCGGGTCTGTTCAAAAGTTCTTCAAAGTGTTCTTTCCATCTCTCCATTTGTTCCCTTATATTACTAAGCAGATTTACTTTCTTGTCTTTGATAAAGGCGTTGATCTGTTTGTATTTTCCACCTAATTTCTTTGTGCTGTTGTACAGTTCTTTCATATTCCCTTTATTTGCTGCTTCTTCTGCCTCTTTAGCTAGTTCATCTATATATTTCCTCTTATCCCTTTTAATGCATCTTCTCACTTCTTTGTTCACCTCTGTGTAAGCTTCCTGTGTCTTGGCTTTACTACTTCTTGTTTTACTGTTATTTATGTCTGCTTTCTTGTTCTTTCTTTCTTTAATTTTATCCAGGGTCTCTGCTGTCATCCATGCCTTATTCTGGCGTTCTCTTTTCCCCAGTGTTTCTTCGCATGTCTCTTTCCATATATTTTTTACCTGTTTCCAATGATCTTCTATATTTATTGTATTTTCTAGTTGTTGGAGGACTTGGTATTTGTTTGATATTGTGACTGTGAATTTATCTTTAATTCCTTGTTCTTTAAGAAACCCTACATTGAAATACTTTCTACCCTTATTCGTTGTAGTATACCTTTTTAATTTAATTTTAAGTTTGGCTAACAGAAGATGATGATCAGAAGCTATATCTGCCCCTCTATATACTTTTACATCCTGTAAGGATGACTTAAACTTATTACTAATACATATGTGATCAATTTGATTTTCCGTTCTATGATCTGGTGACACCCATGTAGCTTTGTGTATTCTTTTATGTTGGAATATTGTTCCTCCTAGGCTCATTTGATTAAGGGCGCAGAAATTCACAAATATCTCTCCATTCTCGTTTATATCTCCAAGTCCATGTTTTCCCATAATCTCTTCGAAGCCTCTGTTGTCTGATCCTACCTTAGCATTTAGGTCTCCCATCAAGATTATAATATCCTTGGCTCGTCTTGCATCCATCTGCCATTGTAGCTGTTTATAAAAATCATCTTTAACTGAGTCATCTTTATCGTTGGTTGGTGCATAGCATTGTATAATGTGTAATTTTATTTTGTTTTTGGTTGTTCTAAATGTTGCTCTCACCAGTCTTGGTCCCACTGCCTCCCATTCTATTAGTGTCTTCTGTGCATTTTTTGATAGCATTATAGCTACCCCTTCGCTATGTTGTGCTCCTGGTTCCTGGTGTCCTGATTATAAAATCATCTCCCCTGTATTCAATTTTATTCTCTCTGCTCCCAGCCATCTTGTTTCACACATTCCCAGAATATCTATCTTATAGTTGGTCATTTCTGCTGCCACTTGTGCCGCTTTTCCCTGTTCGTTAAGGGTACGAACATTCCAGGTGCCAATTCTGGATGATTTCCTGGTAGACAAAGGGTGAGTCGGCAACCCGGACTCCTTATGGCTTTCTCCGGATTGCGTCATACGTCTCTTAGACAGAGAGCCCTTCTCTTTCCTGGTTGACGGATTAACTTTATCTTTCTTTGACTTGTTCATGTTTGAGAAGTTTTTTCGGCTTACTTTTTTTACAGTATGGGATAGCCAGTCCCATGCCTAACCCTCCTTTCTCGCCTCTTACGAACATGCCTGGTAGGGTACAGCGCCGCTATTCTTTACTCCCCTTTCGGGCCCCGGCAGCGCACGGGCGAAAGTCCCAGAATACTAACAAGAAAAAGAAAGTACTAGAATGCTAACAAGAAAAATAAAGTCCCAGAATACTAACAAGAAAAAGAAAGTCACAGAATGCTAGCAAGAAAAAAGAATGTCCCAGAATGCTAGCAAAAAAAAAGAATGTCTCAGAATGCTAGCAAAAAAAAGAATGTCTCAGAATGCTAGCAAAAAAAGAATGTCTCAGAATGCTAGCAAAAAAAAAGAATGTCTCAAAATGCTAGCAAAAAAAGAATGTCTCAGAATGCTAGCAAAAAAAAAGAATGTCTCAGAATGCTAGCAAAAAAAAGAATGTCTCAAAATGCTAGCAAAAAAAGAATGTCTCAGAATGCTAGCAAAAAAAAGAATGTCTCAGAATGCTAGCAAAAAAAAGAATGTCTCAGAATGCTAGCAAAAAAAAAGAGTGTCTCAGATAGCTAGCAAAAAAAAGAATGTCTCAAAATGCTAGCCAAAAAAAAAAAAAAAAAAAAAAAAAAAAGTCTCAGGATACAAAAAAGGAAAAGATAATTACCAAATACTAACAAGGAAACGAAAGTCCTAGAAAACAACTTAAAAAAAAATTATTTCCACCCTTGGTAGGCATATGGGGGGGGGGGTGTATTTTATTAACGACCATAATTTTAAGTGATCTGGTCAGTATTACGTCAAGTCGCCTTTTCTTTCAAGAAATTATCTGATACCTATATTTAGAGGCGGGGTTAAATTCCCCCCCCCCCCCTCTTTTCTATTGGTCTAAAATATAAAAATATATCAGCCACTTTTTAGAACTGAACCGGGACGTATCTGATCAGAAAGCGAACGCACTAATCACTTGGCCACGGAGGCTTCTAAGTCTCAAAAAGTAAAATGAAATAACGAAAATCGCCACGTTTTGACTATAGAATATAGAGAATACAGAGTTATTGCTACTATCATCATTGAACATTGGCACTATTGTGTTTCTTTGTGTGTATGTGGGAGGTGCGATGTAACCAGCACTACGTTAGACCATCTTACGTCCTCAAATACTCAGGCAATCATTGAGTTATTTGCGGGTCATCATCATTGCACTCCGAACATGTCCATTGGTGCTCAGATCCCCTCCTCAGCAATTCCCTCAGTGTCCAGCGACTGACGACTCCATTTCTATGTTGGTTGATAAGTCTTCTTGCACGGCCACTAAGTGTCTCATTTCTGGCTGTGCCCATCTTAACTCCCATTTCCATCATCCGAAGAAGTAGCGTGGATCTGTGTTAGTCGAAGTCATGTGCTCTTCCCACATCTCGGAGGGTATTGATGATGTCCGCCCTTTCCATTGGTTGTCCGTCCTCAACGACAGCGCAGCTAGCCAACTTGTCCGCTCTTTCATTTCCCCACATGTCCAGGGGCATAGACAAAGGTGATCTTACGTATTTTGGATTTCTGCAACGACTCCACCCATTGCATGCGTACAGAGCCCGCCTCCACTTTTTTTATCATGCTCATCGAATCACTCAGTATACATGCGTGGATGTAGTCTTGTGACTCTAACCATTTGAATGCCTTGGTGACTGCCATCGCCTCCATTGTCATGCTACTCGTGGTCATGACGTATGCCCCACTGTCTTCCTTGGTCACTGCCATCGCTTCCATTGTCATGCTACTCGTCTGTCAATAGTGCCCCAACGATCCTCAAGTTGACTAGATCTGCCAGCGATGCCCCAACGATCCTCAAGTCATGACGTATGCACCACTGTCTTCCTTGGTCACTGCCATCGACTCCATTGTCATGCTACTCGTGGTCATGACGTATGCACCACCGTCTTCCTTGGTCACTGCCATCGCCTCCATTGTCATGCTACTCGTGGTCATGACGTATGCACCACCGTCTTCCTTGGTCACTGCCATCGCCTCCATTGTCATGCTACTCGTGGTCATGACGTATGCACCACTGTCTTCCTTGGTCACTGCCATCGCCTCCATTGTCATGCTACTCGTGGTCATGACGTATGCACCACTGTCTTTCTTGGTCACTGCCATCGCCTCCATTGTCATGCTACTCGTGGTCATGACGTATGCACCACTGTCTTCCTTGGTCACTGCCATCGCCTCCATTGTCATGCTACTCGTGGTCATGACGTATGCACCACTGTCTTTCTTGGTCACTGCCATCGCCTCCATTGTCATGCTACTCGTGGTCATGACGTATGCACCACTGTCTTCCTTGGTCACTGCCATCGCCTCCATTGTCATGCTACTCGTGGTCATGATGTATGCACCACTGTCTTTCTTGGTCACTGCCATCGCCTCCATTGTCATGCTACTCGTGGTCATGACGTATGCACCACCGTCTTCCTTGGTCACTGCCATCGCCTCCATTGTCATGCTACTCGTGGTCATGACGTATGCACCACCGTCTTCCTTGGTCACTGCCATCGCCTCCATTGTCATGCTACTCGTGGTCATGACGTATGCACCACTGTCTTCCTTGACACTCAGGAAATCATTTAAGACTGAATGAAATTAACACAAAATGTAACGTTAAATATTTCACTTTAATATCACATGATTTAGAATTACCGCTGCCGAGTTATCACTCTGAAATAACCTGACAAACTGAAAGTTGCCATTTCTCTAAAAATTCTTCTAAGAATACGATACAAAGTAATTGATTTGATCGAGTAACACTGTGAGCTAGTCTTGGAATAATGGCATCGTTGCAGGCTATTGTGTGGCTAATAATATTTGTGTTGACACAAATTGAACGTCAACCAAAGAGGAAAACTAATCAAATACCCCATGAGTCTCAGGATGTTCAACAGAGCCCAAATCACTAGTTCATTATCAGTTTTCATTATACACCATCATTCAGCAAATAGGCATGTGTATTATCTACATTAAGGCTAAGTAATGCAAACCTGAATAAAATGCTGGCTGAAATCAGATGCACTGGGCCACTGGCGCAGAACACAGTGCAACGTTTTAACGGGTGTTCAATCAGAGTGGATCTGGCAGACTCTAATTATGATGTTCTGCCTGTGGGTGCGATCAACACACTTAACCTGACAGCTGACTTCATGTGAGAGTCTGGAATCCTACTCTGATTGAATCCTGATCGCAGAGAGAGAGAGAGAGAGAGATTATCTACACTTATTGTTTTTCTCGTTGTATATTTTCTTTTTCCGTTGTGGTGGGATATGTTGATATAGAAAACCTAGTATTACAGTTCCTTTAGGAAGGAAAAGTTCCAAACTTCTCATGCAGAAACAGGGAAATCAAGAAAGCCTTTGTTTCGCATCCTCGACTTGTATTTATTAGCTGATAGCCCAATCACAATGACGTCATAACAATACAAACATTAAATTTTTTTTTTCGTACGCCAGCTTTTACCTCTGATGAAGTCCCTAGAGACTAGGAACTGAATTTTGCGTTTTAATCCATTTTTCCCTGGCAGCCGTGTGTACAGGGGTCCCTCGCCACACGGGCAGATAACTCAGATATGTATTATAGTTTCAACACGCGCAACAGAATATGAATTGAATAGGTCAAGGTCAAGTATGAAACTTGAATTACCTCTTAGGACGCGAGTTTTCACCAATACATACTCGGCCGCCTATCCAGAAGTGTTTGGAGACTTCTGGATAATGTCGCTTCAAGCATCAAAACTCACGATGCGAGACGGCATTCCTTACCTTCCTAGAGTACTAACTTGGTACCCATTTCTACCAGCGGCTTTATCGACCGCGGGTTTTTGTTTTTTCAACCACGATTACAACTCACACTGCTTCCAGCGGGAATCGAACACGGGTTGCCTGAACGTCGGTAGTCCAGTCGGGTGGTTTTCCCAACTAAGCTACCGAGACCCCCCTGAATTGAATATGATCAACAAACAACTCCTATTCGACTGCATGCATCAGGATCAATAACCACAATTTATTCAGATACAACTTCTTGTCCTTAAACAATTGAACCAGTCGTAATGGTTGACGGAATGAAGAGGATGAGGGCAACCAGGTGTTCAAGAAGTGTAATGGCCGCCGTCGTGTGATAAATAAAGACATAAGAAGCCATAACCTACTATCATTTCAGTGAACTTGCAGCTACTGAACTCATCATTCGTTTTTTCCAATTAGGCTACCGAGGTCCCCTCGCTATGGGATATATAATGCAACGAAACCAAGGTTGGACAGTATACAACAACAATAAACATAATCTGAGACCAAACGAAATGAACATATAAGGCTGCGACGAATGTGTCAAAAGGGTGTCTATCAACTATTCTATTATATTCACGAAATCAGTTTCATTGTAGTCGGGTCAACCCCATGCCCGCTCCACCGCTCGGTCAAGCATTTATCGAAACGTATAAGGATTGATTGGGAGCCGCGATAGCTCGGTGGTTAGTGAACTGGACTACAAAGGACAAGAGTTAGGGTTCGATCCCAACCGACGACTTCTGGTTCACCCAGCCTTTAATGGGTACCGGATTTTTTTTTCTGGGAAAACAAATTGGCATGGGCGTAATACCGACCACATTACCCCAAAAATCATGTGCCGAAGGTCTGTAATATTTATGGTCACTAACAACATATTCCCTATACGCCACTTGGCGTGGCGGGGGTACTTTACTTTTTTATACAAATTGATTGTTCTTATGAAATGTTGATTGCAGTTACATCTACTTTTCTCGCTAAGCACTCAGCATCACTAGACCCTTTTTCCACTTTTAAATACATCTGTCTCTCAATGTATACATCTTTGACCCACACATGCCTTTCCTCCTCGCTTAAGGAATTAAAAACAGACTCAGCGATCTCCTTTTTGTCCATAATAAGGTCACACTCAGCTCCAGATCTACCCGCCAGCTTCTCGGCTTTTTCATTGCTGTGTACACCAGCAATCCCCCGAGCAACACTCCCAGGTTAATGAGCTTATTTTAGAGTCATCTAAGAACTGCATCCACTCCTGTCGGTGACACTGTCAGTACAACAACTGTTTACAAGTGCCGACCTGAAATTAGTAAAAGTAAATTACAACAATATGCGGCGTCTAGATCAGGGTGATTATAGAAAACAATCATAATTTTTTGGCCATGCAATGAGAAGAGAACAACTGGAATATATTGTAACAACTGGAAAAATGGAGAGACGAAGAGATAGAGGGAAGCAAAGAGAAAAAATAGCAGACAGCTTAAGAGAATGGCTTGGCAGAAGGTCAACAACAGAAATGATAAATAGCTGCCCAGATCGAAAATTGTGGAGAGACATGATCACCTACGCCAGTAGGCACGGTACTTGGTGATGATGATAGCAAACAACAACTTCAACGTCCTTGTCCTCAGCCCTTTAATTATGACATCGAGATAAAACACAAAGGTGTCAAGAGAACTATGTCCTCAAAGAAATAATCTATAACTACTGAAATATATGAAAGGTCTTTCTTACAGAAGTGAGTTGAATAATGACCCTTATTGTGATCAAAGGAAATTAGTTACAGAACACGAATCCCTCTCTTTCCTAACAGTATCGACATCAGCGATGTGTTTTCAAAGAAAAATATGACTTTCTTCAAAATATAATTGGCAATTATTTGACAGAAATTTCCGTCTACAGAGGAGCGATATTTTGCTTGTAATTCCGTGCCTTATTAATTACTGGAAATGTATTTATTCTTGCCAGCGTTAATGCTAACGATATGTACCACGACCAGCAATCAGGAGAAACATAATTCCACCGGGAACCTGCAAACTGATAGAAATATTAATTATTAGGTTTTGAAATATAATAGGTTGTTGGGGTGTGTATGTTAAATTTGTTGTGACATGTGAAAGGAAGGAAGGCAGGAAGGAAAGAAGGAAGGGAGGAAGGAAGGAAGGAAAAGGGAAGGATAGAAAGAAGAAGGGAAGGGAGGAAAGAAAAAAGGAAGGGAGGAAGGGAAGGGAAGGGAAGGAGAGAAGGAAGTAAGGCGGGAGGGAGAGAGAAAGAAATAAAGAAATGTAGGAAAGAATAGACGAAGGAAGGAAGGAAGGAAGGATGGATGGATGGAAGGAAGGAAGTTACTTTACCTGCTTTTCCATTTTTGGGTGAAAGGTCGATTTCCTGTTGTTGCTTCAAAAAAATCTGTTCAAATCAGATGCACAAAACTGACTATGTGGCAGATGGTTCAAAATTGTCGTAAGAAATACTATACCTGGTCAGGTGAGATCTAATCAGGTCGTTTCTCAAATATCTCTTCAGCAATAACTGTTCAATGTATTTGTCTAGGTCTGAATTGATGAGAATGTCTCCATTTACAAACTATACTTGGATTCTCCAAGATCACTTTCAACAAGTGACAGAAGATCCTATCTTTTTTTTTTTAAACGAGATAAAACAATTTCTTTTTATAAATTGTCCCGCGGCCAATTACAGCAAGAAAACACCGTATGTTGTTTTGAGTATCGGAAATGTGTTCCTCCACTTGAACTATTCAAAGCTAACCATACAGGGATGTGTTCGTTGTGTGACAGAAAATAAAGTTTGACGGTTGAAATGTGATGAATGAACATGAATTGTATTTGTTGAGTTGGGATTTTCAATCTTTGGTTTTTTTGTCTAGTTGTACACTTATTTTGATATTAATTTCAAAGCAACGTTTCACAAAATATGCTTCATTATGCACTTTTATAACGCTTTATTTCATGTAACGATTTCATGTTTAAGAAATAGTCAACTATTCAATGAAAATAAAATCAAGCTTAATAACGTTGTCACAAATCACCTTTATCTTCCGTCTAACACTTATGCTAGATACGTGTCTCTTCTAATCTTTGGATTAGATCATGCTCGAAGAGAGGGGGGAGCTGGGTTGTCCAGAGGTAATACTTTGGCCTCTAGACAGGAAGGTGGGAGTTTTTCACTTTAAATCTGTTATCTTTCTGGTCTCTCGGGAAAACCCCTCAAAAAAGGAGGTCCCTTATTACCTCGAGCACCTTAAAGAACGTCGGCAGTTTAAAGGAGTGGGCAATAAATGGCATCTGCTGAGACAAAAGTTGTTAAATACGTCTACCCATGCCGACTCCGGATATATCGGGTCGAAAGGCGAAAAGATTTGGTCTCTGCAGCAAACTACCGATACTCATCCGCGCCTACTAACGGTTAAACACGGTCTGGAGAAGTTGTATTTTGCAGATCGAAAATAGAATATTAGAGATACGATTATTGTTACAATATCTATCACAAGTCATAGTAAAAAAAAAATGAAAAGTAAAGAGCCTCCCTCACGCCAAGTTGCGTATAGGGAATATGGTGTTAGTGACCATACATTTTACAGACCTTCAGCACATGATTTTTTGGGAAATAGGGTCGGCATTAGGCCCGTGCCGCTCTACTTTCCCAGAAAAATCTGGTACCCATTTAATGCTGCGTGAACCCGGAAACCGTCGGTTTGGATCGAACCCTAACTCTTATCTTTTGTAGTCCAGTTCACTAACCACTGAGCTATCGTGGCTCCCCACAAGTCATAGCCTCCTATATATTTTCAAATTTCACAGCGTTACAATTTATATTTATTATATATATATATATATATATAAGAATATTGTTTCTTGCTGACCGCTTTCTCTAAATTCAACGCAAACCGTAAACAAATCAGCGTGGAATGCGTCCCCATCTTTCAATGAACGTTTTTGCTGGTATATAAGTGCGTAGGTGTTAATCTTTATCTATGAGGAACGCTGTATAATAAAAAGACTAACGCTACTTGTCGTATAAGGTAAAAAGTAAAAGTAAAGAACCCCCATATAAATGGCGTATAATGAATATGGTGTTAGTGACCATAGATTTTACAGACCTTCAGCACATGATTTTTTGGGGTAATGTGATGGGTATTACGCCCGTGCCGCTTTACTTTCCCAGAAAAAAATCCGGTACCAATTAAAGGCTGGGTGACCCGGAAGCCGTTGGTTGGGATCAAACCCTACCTCTTGTCCTTTGAAGTCCAGTTCACTAACTACTCAGCTATCGCGGCTCCCCTGTCGTATAAGGAATACTGTGTTATTGCCCTATTTTTGTATAGACCATCAGCATATTATTTCTGAGGAAATGTGGTAGACATCACGCCCGCGTCACTTTTCTTTCCCATAAAATATCCGATACCCATTTAAAGGTGCCTGAACCTGAAAGCCGTCCATCAGGATCGAACCAGACCTCTTGTTCTTTGTAGTCCAGCTCATTGACCACTGAGCTATCGCGGCTCACACGAATATTCTTCATTTTGGCGATTATTTTGTATTTTTATTTCCGGAGAGGGGATAGGGGTAGACCAAGGAATTCTTGGAGAAGACAGATTGAAGCAGAGATGAAGATGATGGGGAAGACATGGAATGATCTTAAAAGAATTGCAAAAAAACAGAACGACTTGGAAAGTGTTTGTTGAAGACCTATGCTCCACTGGGAGCTAAAATGTAGAAGAGAGAGATAGGGGTGGGATACCATTCTTACTTGTATCTGCCATTATCTTTGTATATAGCTTTTGTTGCTACTAATAGACTCAAGAAAAATAATGTTGTACTTCCGCCTGCTCATAGATTGTCGTAATAAGATTCATACATTCTATTCAAGAGCGAGAGTCTACTACCGGTCGACAGCTTCGTCTGTCTTGATAGCCCCCTTTTCAAAGCAAACACATTGATTTATCAATAGTGCATCTAAAGCCTTTGATGTATAGGAAACTGTGTGAGTTTCGGTGACTAGAAAGATATCAATGGTATTGTCAGGAAAATGAATATATACCGTAACCAGTTAGGAAAAACTATGTTATGCATCAATTCTACCGTGACAACTTACTCAACACTATCGTATACACCAATTCTACCGTGACCACTTACTCAACACTATCGTATACACCAATTCTACCGTGACCTCTTACTCAACACTATCTTATACATCAATTCTACCGTGACCTCTCACTCAACACTATCGTATACACCAATTCTATCGTGACCACTTACTCAACACTATCTTATACATCAATTCTACCGTGACCACTTACTCAAAACTATCTTATACACAAATTCTACCATGACCACTTACTCAACACTATCTTATACACCAATTCTTTCGTGACCACTTACTCAACACTATCTTATACACCAATTCCACCGTGACTTCTTACTCAACACTATCTTAAACACCAGTGAGACGTAAAACTGATGGTGTTTCTAGGTGACGTTAACTAGCATGTGGGCAGAAGAAAAGCTTGAACAATTCTAGCAAAATATCTGAGATTTTTAAAAACTGACATCAAATTCTAGGGAAACCTTACTCCACAATATGGCGCTTTAAGATAACTGTAGGAGGGCGATGATAAGAAATAATTAAAGTGTCCTACCAGAAGTGATATAATAATCACTAGCTCTAACCACATAATATAGTATAATTCAATCACTAGATCTAACCACATGTAATAGTCTAGTTCAATCACTAGCTCTGACCACATGTAATAGTCTAATTCAATCACTCGCTCTAACCACATGTAATAGTCTAATTCAATCACCAGCTCTGATCACATGTAATAGTCTAATTCAATCACTAGCTCTAACCACATGTAATAGTCTAATTCAATCACTAGCTCTGATAACACATACACCACTACGATCTGCCATACGATATTCTAAAGCCAAAATCTAACTTTTTATGTTTACCTGTATTCGTTTCGTGCAACTTTAAACATCTGATACAATTATCAACATCTCTTACTACAAAGGGCTACTACTACTATTATTATGTATTACCATTAGTTTACAAGTTATATTCCAGGTATTGTTTTGATATAACGCAAGTTCTAATTAAATTCTACAAATTCGATTGGAAAAAAAACACAATTAAATGTATAATCGCCCGTGCTTTCTGTTATAATTTTAGAACCGTTATGCCAAGTTTATGTAAATTAGGCTTAAGATGGATTGTTTTAGACTAGACAAAGACCTCTATCTGGTTCTAGAGGGTACGCGCACATATTAAAGAATTTAGGTAACAGGAGAAAAAAAACAATTTAGTTTCCCTCAGCATTGTCAATCAATTAAGTTTAATCATCTTGCCATGAAATCATGTCTCGACTGGCCTAATGTTTATTGTGATTAAAATGTGTCCCGTTTGACAGATCCAGCGATGCGAGACTGGAAATTAAATAACCAGGGTGTATGTTTTATTCCTTGAACTAATTTTTACATTTCCGGGAACGCATATTTGTGGCAGGGGCAAACAACGCCTTTGTCGTATTGAGCTCAGATGCTATAGTACTAGCGACAGTCAGCCAACGGGTTTATTAAGATACAGTTAATAAAGCGGTCGGTTAGTCATTCAAATAGGAATTTATGTTACTATTATGGTCGCAGTAGTTCGAACACACACATCATATATCAAATATCAAAATGCGACCTTCCATCGTCTAGGCTTGTTCTGCGCTTTACGTCACATTGGTGCTGTTCATGACCGTTGTTGGATTTGCTTGACGCAAGGTATTTTCATGTTATTCATTAATGTAAAATGCTTCGTCAGCCTCAGTTTTATCACTTTAGGGAATGTGCACCGTGTTCTGTTCGTCGTAGGCTACATTCACTAGAGTAATCAGGATTCTAAAGGGCGCGTCATTGCAGTGCGTCCGACATTATTATGTGTGCTACGTCATCGTAATGGCTCATCGTAAATCCCTAGACCGGCCGTACGCTAATCTTATGGTCTGTTGTTTGATGTGCGACGGGGATAATCTGACGACTAACTGTATGTTTATATGTTCGAAATTGGAGTCAACAACGATGGCCTAACATCATCAAGCGAAAAACATATTTAAAGAAATATGACGATCATCACTTTCGGGAGGACGTGAACTCCTGGTATATGGTGGATAGGCGGCATGAACCATTGCAGGCTATGCATGAAAAGTGTTCCTTGTTGCAGTTTCCTCATATTCCAAGTCCATGGGGGCTTGGTTGGCCTCGAGGCAAGACGCCGGCCTCGAGACAGAGAGGTTGTGGGTTCAAATCTCGGCTACACCGGTTGAGATTTTTATTTATGATTTCTCTCTGCGGCAACCACCCCTGGTCTCAGCAGCGAGGCCCGGCTTTAAACGTCAGTTACTCATCGACGGAAAAAACAAGGGTACCTCCGAAGTCGGAGTTATCTGCCTGTGCGGCGAGGGACCTCTATGCAGACGACTGCCAGGGAAAAATGGATTAACACGCAAAATTCAGTTCCTAGTTTCTAGGGACTTCGTCAGAGTTGAAGGCTGGCGAACGCATCAACAACAACAACAACATATCAAACACATTAAAGTTGAGTCAATATTAAAAATGTAGGAGAATGAAGAAATCAATTACAATAACCTTTGTTGTCTTCAGTGAGCATTTAACTTTTAGTTCCTCTTCATCCCTTCCTCATTTGCCTTACAACGTTGAGGGAAGATATAGTTTGTTGTCGTTTGCTCTTCTGTTTTCTTCTCCCTCTGTTATGTTTCTTAGTAAAGTAAAGTAAAGTAAAGTAAAGTACACCCGTCACGCCAAGTTGCGTATAGGGAATATGATATTAGTGACCATAAATTTTACAGACCTTCGGGACATGATTTTTGGGGTAATGTGGTCGGTATTACGCCTGTGCCGTTTTACTTTCCCAGAAAAAAATCCGGTTCCCATTAAAGACTGGGTGAACCTGAGCCGTCGGTTGGGATCGCAACCCTACCTCTTGTACTTTGTAGTCCAGTTCACTAACCACTGAGCTATCGCGGCTCACTGTTTTGTTTCCTAGTGTATCTAATATTCTATCAGTCCCTCTTTTTGAGGGTTGGTTTTTCTTTCTTGGGTATGGTGTTTTCGTATTGTTTGTTGAAGTCTCGGTGTGTCATATGTTGATCCTTTTGTCTTAGTGGTGGACAAAACATTGTATCTGTTGTTTCATCGTGTATTCAAGGGCGGGATATTATTCTGAGCATTTTCTAATAGAGTCATAAATTCATAAACAGAAACAAGAAAAAAACAATGAAAAGTAAAAACAAGAAACAGGGGTGCGGTTTCCTATGAGAGATAGATCAGGAACAACCTGAAGCAGAAGACTGGAGCTAGACATGCATTGTGCACGTTAAATCAGGGGCATACGTCACACTTCGTGCAATTTCACTGTAGACCAGTGGTTAATTAACTGGTCTGCTGAGATCAAGAAGTCGGGTTCATTCACTAGTAATTTTTTTTAATTAAAAGATTCCCTCCACGTTTTGCTAGACTGATCGGGAACAATAGCGTTAGTGGCAAGATTTATCCATGACCACGAAAACATTTTTGAGCGATGCTAAGCCACCTTTACTTCCCAGAAAAAAAATTATGCTACCTATTTTTAGAGGCTGGGTGAACCCAGAAGTCTCTCCTGGATCCGAAAAAAATCTACCACTTGCTGGAATTGAACACGGTCTCTTCTGATGAGGAAGCAAACACAGTAAATGTCCAGTTACCACGGCTCCCACCAAATCAAAACAATATTTTGTTTGCCCAATTTTAAATGAGTTATTAGGAACTTGTGGGAAAGAAAGGCGGCATGTCACACAGTTTTTTGTCACGGATACTTTAGTTGATTTGATCATGTGTTTCTTTCCAGGATGATGATATACACATATTTCTTCTATTCTATTTTTAAAGGTGATTAAAAGAGTCTATATCTTAAAATTTAAAAACTTTTGTGGTTGCAAGTTTAATACTACAGCCCCCCGATATTCTGTTTTGCCACTCTTTTAGTTACGAGCATTTTGACGACTACTAAACTACCAATCGTATATAAATATTTACTTTAACTCAAATTTTTCCATTTTGTGTTTAGTGTCACCAGTCGAAACGACTTCTATCAAATACCAATTTTAAGGATGAGTGGAATGCACAAGGCTAAGAACATCTTCATTCACAAACGCTGCACATCTTCCAAGATCATAACTAAAATGTCATTTTGAGATGAAAACAAACAGCTGTGGTCGTAATGTTTGACTTTGCATCTAAAAATGTGCTGACAGTTTAAGAAAAAAAAAACATAGGCATTAATTCTATATTTGATATACGCCACAAATAGACAAGGCGTGATGCCTTTTTACCGACACTGAAACAGCCCGACACTTGGGAAGGATACTCTAGAGACTCGTAAATGGCAACAAGAACTATTATCAAGGAAGGGGGTGGGGAATGCCGCCTCGCATCGTGAGTTTCGATGCTTGAAGCGACACTATGCAGAAGTCTCCGAATACATCTGGATAGGCGGCCGAGCACATATGGGTGAAAACTCGCGTGCTAAGACGCCGGTTCAAGTCTCGTACTTTACCTTGACCTTTAAGAACAGTTATGCTCAGATGTAGTGGAAACAGGTAGTGGCCTAACGATGCGTTTGTGTTTTTAGTCCATTGAAGTATTTAGTCCATTAAAGTCCATTGAAGTATTTAGTCCATTAAAGTCCATTGAAGTATTTAGTCCATTAGAGTCCATTGAAGTATTTAGTCCATTAAAGTCCATTGAAGTATTTAGTCCATTAAAGTCCATTGAAGTATTTAGTCCATTAAAGTCCATTGAAGTATTTAGTCCATTAAAGTCCATTGAAGTATTTAGTACATTAAAGTCCATTGAAGTATTTAGTCCATTAAAGTCCATTGAAGTATTCAGCCAGCCTAACCTACTTTTCCAGAAAAAAAAAACCATCATTGGTCCTCATTTTTAGAGAGTCAGTGAACCTCTACAGCCATGTTAGCCCAGGAAAAGAAATCGCCACATCAGTAATGAAATCCTGACTCTTCTGAGTCAGCAGCAAGTGCACTTACTATTCAGCTCAAAATATCCTATTCATTGTATTGGAAGATTGCAGATAATGAATTAGTAAAAGTAATGAATTAGTACTAGAATTGAGGGAGCTGAAATAATTAATTAGTGCAATACATGAATGAGCAGAACAAAACAAATTAGTACAATAATTGAATGACCACAAACAATGAATTAGTACAATAATTGAATGAGCAGAAATAATGAATTAGTACAATAATTGAATAAACACATCTAATGAATTATTTAAAAAAATGAATGTGCACAAATAATGAATTAATAAAAAAATGAATGGGCACAAATAATGAATTAGTACGTTTATTTAATTAGCACAAATACTGAAGCAGTACAAATAATGAATTTAGTACAATAATTAATTTAGCACAAATAATGAATTATTACATTTATTGAAGGAGCACAAATACTGAATTAGTACATTACTTTGAATGAACACAAATACAGGCGATAATATTGTTTGATAAATGAAATAATAGATTAGAGAAAATGCTAAAATTGTGGGTTGGCTGTGTGCAGTACTGTCCTTCAAATACTGTCAACTCTCCAATAAGTGTCTAAATATTATTCTGAATTTATATCCGAGGAACAATGATTGAAAGCACGGCAACTTTGTGTCCATCTGTTGAATCTACAGCCCAAGGTCTAGATTATTGATTGTTATCGTATTTCTAATTCACATTACAACGGTGTCTCTTAGCGTCAGTTAGCGAGCCTTTTATTACATGTCTCTTTATATCATCTTCTGACTCATTGCACAGATAACAGATCTCACAGATATGGTTTTATTCATCTTTGGAATCTAACAATTCCAGTCAAAAATACATTTGAGAGACACCGCTTGCAAGAGAGAAGCAGTTTTATCACGTGGCTTTATGAACAGCCACGACTTCCGTTATGGGTTGCCATATTTAGAAAATTCCTCTGGCATTACACACACTAGCTATGTTGACAGATTAAGAGCTTACAATTTGCAGGAATTAATTATTAATTATTTTTTTTTTGTTTTGTTAAATGAGGCAGTCTGCACTTATTAACTTTATATCAGAAATTGGAGCTTTCCGGATAAAGTCTTCATAATTTGCTTCCAGTCTTCAATGTTAAGAGCCGCTATAGCTCAGTGGTTAGTGAACTGGACTACAAAGGACAAGGGGTAGGGTTTGATCACAACCGACGGCTTCCGGGTTCACCCAGCCTTTAATGGGTACCGGATTTTTTTTCTGGGAAAGTAAATCAGCACGGGCGTAATACCGGCCACATTACCCCAAAAATCATGTGCTGAAGATCTGTAAAATATAGGGTCACTAACACCATATTTCCCACTATGCCACTTGGCGTGACGGGGGTACTTTACTTTTTTTACTTCAATGTTAAGAATTACTTTCTGACATGTGGCAAAGGTTACTAGCGGTAAAAAAAGAACAAAAGAAGAACTAGAAAAAAACCCTTTAAAGAACTTCTGAACAGACAGGGATAAGACATAATTCTTCAGACATACTATCAGAAGAAGACAATTTCAACGTCATCTGTAGAAAGCCAAGCAAGAGGGAAATAATTAAAGCCATCAAGCTTTTAAATGATGGCTTAAAAAAGGCCATAGGATCAGACGGAATTCCTTCAGAAGCCAGCAAAGGAGATATTAATACCTCTACCAGGAAGTTATATTAACTACTAGATAAAATATGGGAGCGATAAGACATACATAAAGACTTGAAGAAAGGTTATTTGGTGAAACCACAAAAAAAAAAAGGAAATTTAAAGGAGTGCACAAATTACAGGGGAATTATGCTGCTATCAGTGCCAGAAAAAAATAAGCAGAATCATCCTGGAGAGACTTAAAGAGCCATAGAAAAACATTCGAGAGAAGAACAAGTAGGCTTTCAAGAAACTAGGTCGCATACTGGTTAATCAACCCGTCTACGTATTATAGTTATCCTCTATAATGGTTATTAACCTGATAAAGGTAATATAAGAAGGAAATAAACGTAGTGTTGCATAACAAAGACAGTTTACAGAAGCAGTTGAAATAAGGAAAAGTGCGAGATTGAAATACTTGCTGTATCCATTTCTCTCCTTATTAGCCATATAATAGATTATGAAAATAATATGAAACAAGACGAATCAAATTCGGTGGTCACTGACCAAGCAGCATGATGACCTAGACGTCGCTGATCCCATTATGGTTATGGTTATGGATATTGAAGGCTCCGGTGTCACTGCAAAGGAGTTAAAAATCAATAATTGCTCAACCAACCGTGTCAGAGAAATCATCCGAGTTAATATCTCATCTCCCAAACAAAGAAAGGTAGGTGTAGTCCTCAGCATAGCAGTCTCAGTGCACGTCAAATGACATAAGGAGAAACCGCATAGAAAGTGAACACGACCATCTGTTCCCCGTCATACGATATCATCATTCATCGCAAGCAATCGGAATATCGAAACACGATCAAAACGGATGAAACGCACAGCTCACAGTGTGCACAGAGCACTTAACTCAGTAGCTACTGCAGCAAGCCGGATTAATTCCAAATTAATTGTTTAAGGTTTTTCAAGTTATTAGAGACAACTGTCTGAGATTAAGAGTGTCAGTTTTTCGAGGTTATTAGAGACAACTGTCTGAGATAACGAGTGTGAGTTTTTCGAGGTTATTAGAGACAACTATCTGAGATAAAGAGTGTCAGTTTTTCGAGGTTATTAGAGACAACTGTCTGAGATAACGAGTGTGAGTTTTTCGAGGTTATTAGAGACAACTGTCTGAGATTAAGAGTGTGAGTTTTTCGAGGTTATTAGAGACAACTGTCTGAGATTAAGAGTGTCAGTTTTTCGAGGTTATTAGAGACAACTGGCTGAGATAACGAGTGTGAGTTTTTCCAGGTTATTAGAGACAACTATCTGAGATAAAGAGTTTAAGTTTTTCGAGGTTATTAGAGACAACTGTCTGAGATAACGAGTGTGAGTTTTTCGAGGTTATTAGAGACAACTGTCTGAGATTAAGAATGTAGGCTTTTCGAGGTTATTAGAGACAACTGTCTGAGATAATGAGTGTGAGTTTTTCGAAGTTATTAGAGACAACTGTCTGAGATAACGAGTGTCAGTTTTTCGAGGTTATTAGAGACAACTGTCTGAGATTAAGAGTGTCAGTTTTTCCAGGTTATTAGAGACAACTATCTGAGATAAAGAGTGTCAGTTTTTCGAGGTTATTAGAGACAACTGTCTGAGATTAAGAGTGTCAGTTTTTCCAGGTTATTAGAAACAACTGTCTGAGATTAAGAGTGTCAGTTTTTCCAGGTTATTAGAGACAACTATCTGAGATTAAGAATGTAGGTTTTTCGAGGTTATTAGAGACAACTGTCTGAGATTAAGAGTGTCAGTTTTTCGAGGTTATTAGAGAGAACTATCTGAGATAAAGAGTGTCAGTTTTTCGAGGTTATTAGAGACAACTGTCTGAGATAACGAGTGTGAGTTTTTCGAGGTTATTAGAGACAACTATCTGAGATAAAGAGTGTCAGTTTTTCGAGGTTATTAGAGACAACTATCTGAGATAACGAGTGTGAGTTTTTCGAGGTTATTAGAGACAACTGTCTGAGATAACGAGTGTGAGTTTTTCGAGGTTATTAGAGACAACTGTCTGAGATTAAGAGTGTCAGTTTTTCCAGGTTATTAGAGACAACTGTCTGAGATTAAGAGTGTCAGTTTTTCCAGGTTATTAGAGACAACTGTCTGAGATTAAGAGTGTCAGTTTTTCCAGGTTATTAGAGACAACTATCTGAGATTAAGAATGTAGGTTTTTCGAGGTTATTAGAGACAACTGTCTGAGATTAAGAGTGTCAGTTTTTCGAGGTTATTAGAGAGAACTATCTGAGATAAAGAGTGTCAGTTTTTCGAGGTTATTAGAGACAACTGTCTGAGATAACGAGTGTGAGTTTTTCGAGGTTATTAGAGACAACTGTCTGAGATAACGAGTGTGAGTTTTTCGAGGTTATTAGAGACAACTGTCTGAGATAAACAGTGTCAGTTTTTCGACGTTATTCGTGACAACTGTCTGAGATAAACAGTGTCAGTTTTTCGAGGTTATTAGAGGTTTTTTTTCTGGAGTTATTTGAGACAGTTGTCTGCTGTTGTCAGATATAAAAATCTGGGGTTAAAATTCTAGGTAGTAATACAGACAATGGAGGACGAACCGATAAGGATATAAAAGATATATTGCGCAAGGAAATATATGGAAATCAAAGGAAATTAGATTAAATCCATCGATAAAAATTGTTAACGCCGGTGTCAAGCCAGTCTTACTGTCACCAGGCAACAGGAAATGAAGAATAAATAAAACGACAGCCCCTAAGATACAGACTTTCATTAAAGGATGCATGCTTAGAATAACAGGCTGGAAGTAACAGGGCAAAATTACTAACATAGAACTATGAGAAAATACCAGACAAACATCGGTGGGCAAACAGATGGGAGAAAGACGATGTGATGGTGTTAGACAGGACGCAAGCAAACAGAAACACGATATACTTTTCCTATGAACACAGACAAAGATGAGGAGCAAAATATACTTGGAAGAGACAGGTGGGAATAAAAATGAAGAAAATGAGGTAGGCATGGAACGGTAATCAAAGCACCAAACAGCACGGCTTGGAAGATGTTTGTTGATCCATGCTAAGTCATCGTAATGGCTCATCGCACATCCCTAGACCGGCCGTACGATAATCTTACGATCTGTTGTTTGATGTGCGACGGGGATAATCTGATGACTAACTGTGTGTCTATATGTTCGGAATTGGAGTCAACAACGATGGCCTAACATCATCAAGCGCTATACATTTTTTTTAAAAATACGACGATCATCATTTTCAAGAGGACGTGAACTTCCGGTATATTGTGGATAGGCGGCGGGAACAAATGAAGGTTATGCATGAAAAGTGTTCCTTGTTGCAGTTTCCTCATATTCCAAGTCCGGCTTGTTGCAGGAGCTACTGAGTTAAGTGCTCTGTGCACACCGTGAGCTGTGTGTCTCATCCGTTTTGATCATATTTCGATATTCCAATTGTTTACGATAAATGATGATATCGTATGACAGGGAACAGTTGGCTGTGTTCACTTTATGTACGGTTTCGCCTTATGTCTTTTGGCGTGTGCTGAGACTGCTACGATGGGGACTACAGTTACCTTTCTTTGAGAGATGAGATATTAATTCGGATAAGTACGCTGGCACGTATGAGCAATTATGGATTTCATTTGATTTGCAGTGATACTGGGGCCTTCCATAACCAAATAACCAAATCATTTAACTTTACCGCAGATCTCAGATCATATTGGCAACTATCAAAAGCAGAGAAAAGACCACCTAGCTAAGGAATGAGACCTGAAACTTGAGCTAAACAAAGCTGATTGTCATGAACCATAGGACAGATCCTTGAAATTAATTCTTAAAAGGAGTGGCTGAATCGTTGTAAATTAGAAGTGAGAAACCAAAATGAGGATGCTGAAATGGATAGACCAAGGCAACACTAACATCAATCACCTTCACACAAATGAGTTTCGCTTAGAAATTGTTTTAACAGAGTGAATTCATAAATAGAACAATAATGACAAATATTCATCTCATTTTGAAACTGAGGAAAGAGTATTACATAAATATTTTTACCGAAGAAAGTCAAGACCTAATATTACCACATTTATCGACCAGAAATACCTTACATATAACTATACAGCAAGTATCAAGACAATTCATTAAGTAAATTTGTAATTTCTACTGACAGATGTTGCTGTCGTAACTCAATCTCATAACGTGCAACTCCGATATCCGATAAATAGGTAGATAAATGGATTATCTTTATTCCTGGCTTCACTGGCAGACTGACTAGACTGAATATTTCTTCACACCGACGCTGTGTGTTCTTATGAGCACGTCTGCACCCAAGTATGTTTCTATTCATCTCTTTATCATTCGTTACAAAACGCACTGACGTAAAAATGTGCCTAACCGTTGAAAGGAAACAATCGTTATATATATTAACATATCAGTTTTTTTTTCAGCCAGAATTGTAACGCGTTCAGTAAACTTCAAGGTCAATGAACATCACACCTCACTCACTCATCATCATCATGTGACATACCTGTTGGCGTAGGCGATCATGTCCTTCCACAATCTCCTATCTCCAGTGCATCGTATCAGTTCTGTTGACTGTTTTCCATGCCATAACACCAAGCTATCCAGTATTTTCTCTCTTTGTCGTCCGCGATCTCTATTTCCTTTTATTTTGCCAGTTGTAACCAAGTATTCAAACTTTCCTCTTCTCATGATGTGCCCGAAAAATGTTGATTGTTTCTTTCCTCACTCACTGCCTGTTTATAATTTCCATTTTATCATTTTATAATAAATATAATACATATAACTTGATGACTATAATATAAATCTAGTATTCTACAAAAATAAGTACATTACAGTTTAAAACATCAGATTTGCTATATCTGCTCTCATTCATATGATAGAATGATAGAGTTCCGTTAAACTTTCATTCAGATAAATTGAACCATGTCGTGTACGCCTGCTATAGTAACAATACTCACTTTGCCATTAATCAACTGAAATTTTACAGCTCCTCAAAGGTAGTGGATTAAGTTGGCAATATCTACAGTCTCAGCACTTGCCGTTGATGGATATAAATAACTGTATGTTGTGCTCTATTTTATTTCCCAAAATATTTCTCTGCGCAATGATATCGTAGTCAGCCGGGACTACATTTAATAAAATGATCTGCAGGAGAGGTATAAAAATTGAAGACATAATATTATTGATGATATTTCAGGTTCTCTAAATTGTAAGTTAAGTACCTAATTTTTTATAACTTGGGAAACTTCAGTGACAGCGTCCGGGAACGATACAAGAAATATAAACGATAACAGTAGTAGTTAGGTAGTTAACCCTGAATCATGCATCAGTATATATCAATTTGATATGCAACTATATAGAAGAATAAAAAAGTATGTATTCATGGTGCCTAAGCTGTGGAGAAAATAAACTTACATCTTATCTTAAACATAATGTGGTTATATTATTACTGTTTCGCATGAACAGTGAGGCAAATTTTGATTGCAGCGCGTGTGATAAGGAATAGTAAAGAACTGAAATCAAACAATGTTTGGATGTTGGCATGCCCAAGGGAATGCTCATGAAATTAGTGTCGATGCAAAGAAAAATACGTCTGGTCAGTATGTCAGTGAAGCCAGGAATAAGTATAATCTATCTCCTTATCAGGTACCGTAAGTTGCTCACTTTATTGTAGTAATGCCAGTCTGCAGAAGTTGCATATTTGCTTTTCATCAAGAAAGATAACGTGAACATATATATATATATATATATATATATATATATATATATATATATATATACAACTACCTGGGACATACTATAACCAATGATGGAAAATGTACATCTGAAATAAACAACAGAATAGGTATCGCAAGAAGTAATTTTAATGCCATGAAAAATATACTAACATATAAACAAATAACACCAGGGCTAAAACTAAGAATAGAAAAATGTTACATCTCTTCAATATTCTTGTATGGTGCATAAGCATGGACATTAGACAAGAAAACAGAGCAGAAAATTAAAACCTTTGAAATGTGGATCTATAGAAGAATGGGTAGAATTGGATGGAAAGAAAAGAAAACAAACGATGAAGTTTTAAAACAACTAAAAATGAAAAGAGAACTACTAAACACAATTACAACAAGACAAATGGAGTTTTTGGGGCATGTTAAAAGACACAACAGCCAAATAAAAGTAATATTGGAAGGGAAAATACAAGGTGAAAGAGGCAGAGGCAGAACAAGACTAACATGGACAGGTAACATCAAAAGATGGGCAAGTCAGCCTATGACAATCTGCACCATCAAAGCAAGAGACAGAGTGGAATGGTGCTCCATGGTAGCCAAACTTCGATGCGGATGCGACACTCAATGATGATGAAGATATATATATATATTTTATAGGAGGAAATAAATATATATCAAAAGCTGTTTATTTTCATCCCACTGTAGAATTTGAATTATAATCTTACATACTTGCTGCATTTATGGTCGAATTTGCTTCTGAGCCTCGTACATTCCACTCATTCTTAACATTGATGTTTCATGGAAGTGATGTTGATAACATCACACAGAAAACGTAAAACTATCAGCTAAAGCCAATACTGACGGATGAATTCAATGTTAGTAGTTAATTTTGGGAACAAAGAAAAAAAACAGGTCAGATATTGGCAAATCTGAGAGTTTCAAGTGGTGAAACATTCAACTTTTTAATTATATTATTTTTTGTTTTGTTTTGTATGATACAGCTTCTTCTAATCACTCTGAATGTGTAATTGAAGAGGAACTGTATTTTATCTTCCTGAAAATGTATAAATGAGCAAATCAATTAAAGCATTAGAGGCAAACAAATGTGATATACGCACACACAAAACAAAGAAAGAGAGAGAGAGAGAGAGATAAAGAGAGACAAGAAAGTGAGGATAAGCAAATAAAATGTGGTTCACATCCTCAAAAAAAAAAAACGGTCAGTTCAACAATTTGTTTAATATTTGGTGTGCTGCTTGACATTTCGCTAATTCATGTTTAATGGGGGTCTTGTTTTTTCTTATTCCTAAATTTTGATTGGTTAATCGCTAGAACACCATTGGCAAAAAAAACATATACCAATATATAGGAATAATACCACAGAAATAATTATAAAACAATGTTGACAATACCATGATGGAAAGCAAAGTGACAATGAGGTCTTTCTGAAATAGGCTTAAAAAAATGTTAGTTTATTACCAGCATGAGGCGACAGAAGGAAACAGCTGACATTACTACCAGCATGAGGTGACAGAAGGAAACAGCTGACATTATTACCAGCATGAGGTGACAGAAGGAAACAGTTGACATTATTACCAGCATGAGGTGACAGAAGGAAACAGCTGACATTATTACCAGCATGAGGTGACAGAAGGAAACAGCTGCATTATTACCAGCATGAGGTGACAGAAGGAAACAGCTGACATTATTACCAGCATGAGGTGACAGAAGGAAACAGCTGGCATTATTACCAGCATGAGGTGACAGAAGGAAACAGCTGACATTATTACCAGCATGAGGTGACAGAAGGAAACAGCTGGCATTATTACCAGTATGAGGAGACAGAAGGAAACAGTTGACATTATTACCAGCATGAGGTGACAGAAGGAAACAGCTGACATTATTACCAGCATGAGGTGACAGAAGGAAACAGCTGACATTATTACCAGCATGAGGTGACAGAAGGAAACAGCTGACATTATTACCAGCATGAGGTGACAGAAGGAAACAGCTGACATTATTAACAGCATGAGGTGACAGAAGGAAACAGCTGACATTATTACCAGCATAAGGAGACAGAAGGAAACAGCAGACATTATTACCAGCATGAGGAGACAGAAGGAAACAGTTGACATTATTACCAGCATGAGGTGACAGAAGGAAACAGCTGGCATTATTACAAGCATGAGGAGACAAAAGGAAACATCATCATCATCAAGTACCGGGCCGACTGGCGTAGGTGATCATGTCTCTCCACAACTTTCGATCTCGGCAGCTATTTATCATTTCTTGTTACTCATTTTCACTCTTAGCGATTAAGACTGTATCATCAGCATACCTTAGATTATTTATATTATGACCTTGTTTACATGACAATTTTAACATGTTTATAATTAGAAAAGTTACACCTCAACTAATACAATCAGGCTTTGTATCTTTTTATTTAATGTCCATGGTTCGTAACAAGAGGCCAACACAAAAGGCAGCTCCTAAAAAAACATCAGAAAGAAACAATCAACACTTTTCGGGCACATCACGAGAAGAGGAAAGTTGGAATACTTGGTTACAACTGGCAAAATAAAAGGAAAGAGAGATCGCGGGCGACAAAGAGAGAAAATACTAGATGTCTTGGTGTCATGGCATGGAAAACAGTCAACAAAAGATACTGATACGATGCACTGTAGATAGAAGATTGTGGAAAGACATGATCGCCTACGCCAACCGGTGTGGCACATGATGATGATGATTCGTAACCACAAAACAGTACTATTATAGTTCGATATAGCACCGCAAAACTATCTTCTAATTTTTAGTGATAATGGCCGGTTGCGTAGCATAGACCTCATTTTATGTCTTAAAAATATTCTTGACACATGCAATTGTAGTTTTTAACCTCAATAAGACATCTTCAGTCTGATGTTAACGTTGTCCCCATGTATTTAAAACAATTTATTTGCCTGAGTTTTTTTTTTTTTTTTTTTTTACAATTTGCATGTATATAGCAAATGGGTGAACTTTTCAAGAACAGCAAGAACGCCACGTAGACACATACTTTCATTAATGGATGCCTGGGGCGAAAAATAAAATGGATGGAAATGGCTGAATAAAATTACTAACCTAGAATTATGGGAAAGTAACAGACACACACCAGTTGACAAAGAGATGCGATAAAGACGATATTGCGCTGTATAGGAAACACACTGCGGAAACTGAGAGGCTATTTTTTGGAATCCCTAGAGAGGAAACAAAGGCGACGACCAAAATTTACTTGTGGAAGACAGGCAGAAACAGACAAAAAAAACGGTGAGGAAGACATGTGGTGATCTTAAGAAAATGACATCAAACGGAAGGCTTGATATGTGTTTGTTGAAGATCTATGCTCCACAGGGAGTTGAAAGATCAAGGACGAAGAGAAGGGTTATTTGGCAATTATATAAGAGGGCCATGTGTTACTTTATAGTTATATAAAGTGGATAGCGAGTTGCTTGGCAGTTACATAAAAAGAATCGTAAAATAATTGACTTTCATATAAAGAGGATCGTGAGTTTGCATGGCAGTTGTATAAAGAGAATCGTAAGATACTTGGTACTTATATAAAGAGAATCGTATGATACTTGGTACTTATATAAAGAGAATCGTAAGATACTTGGTACTTATATAAGGAGAATCGTAAGATACTTGGCAGTTGTACAAAGAGAATCGTAAGATACATGGCAGTTGTATAAAGAGAATCGTAAGATACTTGGTATTTATATAAAGAGAATCGTAAGATACTTGGCAGTTGTATAAAGAGAATCGTAAGATACTTGGTACTTATATAAAGAGAATCGTAAGATACTTGGCAGTTGTACAAAGGAGAATCGTAAGATACATGGCAGTTGTATAAAGAGAATCGTAAGATACATGGAAGTTGTATAAAGAGAATCGTAAGATACTTGGTATTTATATAAAGAGAATCGTAAGATACTTGGCAGTTGTATAAAGAGAGTCGTAAGATACTTGGTAGTTATATAAAGACAATCGTAAGGCACATGGCAGTTGTATAAAGAGAATCGTACGATACTTGGTAGTTATATAAAGAGAATCGTAAGATACTTGGCAGTTGTATAAAGAGAATCGTAAGATACTTGGCAGTTGTATAAAGAGAATCGTAAGATACTTGGCAGTTGTATAAATAGAATTGTAAGATACTTGGCTCTGATATATAGAGGGTCGTGAGTTGCTTGACAGTTATATAAAGAGGATCGTAAGATCTTTGGCAGTTATATAAAGAGAATCGTAAGATTCGTGGCAGTTATATAAAGAGAATCGTGAGATATTTGGCAGTTATATAAAGAGGATCGCTCTCAAAACAGTTACATGAAATAATTAGAGGAGTGTTATTTAATTGTGTATTGTTCTCAAGTATTTAGATGCATATACAAATATAGAAGAGATAGAGCTCTCGTATTACCTGAGTTTCATTTGAGACTAAATTATTTACTGGCGTACATAACGTGGATAAAGCGCTTCAACATTAAAATACATTGAAGTGAAAACTATCACCGTTTTGATTTTGAGCAGAAAAGATAAAAGAAATCAGATGAAGGCATAGTGATAGAGATGAAGGTATAGTGATAGGGATGAAGGAATAGTGATAGGGATGAATGCATAGTCATAGGGATGAGGGTATTATCATAGGGATGAAGGTATAGTGATAGGGATGAAGGCATAGTGATAGGGATGAAGGTATAGTGATAGTATTGAAGGCATAGTGATAGGGATGGAGGTATAGTGATGGGGATGAAGGTATAGTGATAGGGATGAAGGTATAGTGATATGGATGAAGGTATAGTGATAGGGATGAAGGTATAGTGATAGAGATGAATGCATACTAATCGGGATGAAGGTACAGTGATAGCAATGAAGGCATAGTTATAGGGATGAAGGTATAGTGATAGGATTGAAGGCATAGTGATAGGGATGAAGGTATAGTGATGGGGATGAAGGTAAAGTGATAGGGGTGAAGGTATAGTGATATGGATGAAGGTATAGTGATAGGGATGAAGGTATAGTGATAGCAATGAAGGCATAGTGACAGGGATGAAGATATAGTGTTAGGATTGAAGGCATAGTGATAGGGATGAAGGTACAGTAATAGGGATGAAGGTATAGTGATAGGAATGAAGGTATAGTGATAGGGATGAAGGTATAGTGATAGCGATGAAGGCATAGTGATAGGGATGAAGGTATAGTGATAGGATTGAAGGCATAGTGATAGGGATGAAGACATAGTGTTAGGATTGAAAGCATAATGATAGGGATGAAGGTATAGTAATAGGGATGAAGGCATAGTGATAGGGATGAAGGTATAGTGATGGGGATGAAGGTATGGTGATAGGGATGAAGGTATAGTGATAGGGATGAAGGAATAGTGATAGGGATGAATGCATACTAATAGGGATGAAAGTACAGTGATAGCAATGAAGGCATAGTTATAGGGATGAAGGTATAGGGATAGGATTGAAGGCATAGTGATAGGGATGAAGGTATAGTGATAGAGATGAATGCATACTAATAGGGATGAAGGTACAGTGATAGCAATGAAGGCATAGTTATAGGGATGAAGGTATAGTGATAGGATTGAAGGCATAGTGATAGGGATGAAGGTATAGTGATGGGGATGAAGGTAAAGTGATAGGGGTGAAGGTATAGTGATATGGATGAAGGTATAGTGATAGGGATGAAGGTATAGTGATAGCAATGAAGGCATAGTGACAGGGATGAATGTATGGTGATAGGGATGAAGGTATAGTGATAGGATTGAAGGCATAGTGATAGGGATGAAGATATAGTGTTAGGATTGAAGGCATAGTGATAGGGATGAAGGTACAGTAATAGGGATGAAGGTATAGTGATAGGAATGAAGGTATAGTGATAGGGATGAAGGTATAGTGATAGGGATGAAGGCATAGTGATAGGGATGAAGGTATAGTGATAGGATTGAAGGCATAGTGATAGGGATGAAGACATAGTGTTAGGATTGAAGGCATAATGATAGGGATGAAGGTATAGTAATAGGGATGAAGGCATAGTGATAGGGATGAAGGTATAGTGATGGGGATGAAGGTATGGTGATAGGGATGAAGGCATAGTGATAGAGATGAAGGTATAGTGATAGGGATGAAGGAATAGTGATAGGGATGAATGCATAGTCATAGGGATGAGGGTATTATCATAGGGATGAAGGTATAGTGATAGGGATGAAGGCATAGTGATAGGGATGAAGGTATAGTGATAGCATTGAAGGCATAGTGATGGGGATGAAGGTATAGTGATAGGGATGAAGGTATAGTGATATGGATGAAGGTATAGTGATAGGGATGAAGGTATAGTTATAGAGAGGAATGCATACTAATAGGGATGAAGGTACAGTGATAGCAATGAAGGCATAGTTATAGGGATGAAGGTATAGTGATAGGATTGAAGGCATAGTGATAGGGATGAAGGTATAGTGATCGGGATGAAGGTATAGTGATAGGATTGAAGGCATAGTGATAGGGATGAAGATATAGTGTTGGGGATGAAGGTATGGTGATAGGGATGAAGGTATTGTGATAGGGATGAAGGTATAGTGTTGGGGATGAAGGTATGGTGATAGGGATGAAGGTATTGTGATAGGGATGAAGGTATAGTGATAGGATTGAAGGCATAGGGATAGGGATGAAGGTATAGTGATAGGATTGAAGGCATAGTGATAGGGATGAAGGTATAGTGATGGGGATAAAGGTATGGTGAAAGGGATGAAGGTATAGTGATAGGGATGAATGCATAGTGATAGGGATGAAGGTATAGTGATAGGGATGAAGGTATAGTGATAGGGATGAAGGTATAGTGATAGGGATGAAGGTATAGTGATAGGGATGAAGGTATAGTGATAGGGTTGAATGTATAGTGATAGTGATGAAGGTATAGGGATGGGGATGAAAGTATAGTTATAGGGATGAAAATATAGTGATGGGGATGAAGGTTTAGTGATGGGGATGAATGTATAGTGATGGGGATGAAAGTATAGTGATGGGGATGAATGTATAGTGATAGGGATGAAGGTATAGTGATGGGGATGAATGTATAGTGATAGGGATATAGGTATAGTGATACGATTGTAGGTATAGTGATAGGGATGAATGTATAGTTATAAAATTGAAGGTATAGTGATAGGAATTAAACGTTTGTTGATGTAATATTCCCTATTTTAAAGGAGAAGAAGAATAGATAGAAGAAGTGTACTGAAGTCGGATGTGTTGGGCCGAAAGGCGCAAATATCACAGTTATACTGCAAACCACAACACAATGCAGACACGCCCACTTAATGTCATTTTAAGGGCGGATGACGAAGAGGTGTACTCCTTTAGTCATTGGGCGAACACAAACAAGCAGCAATAGAAGAAGCAGCTGGATAATAATAAGAAGTAAAAATAATAAGCAGACAAAAAAAAAAAAGAGGAAAAAACATAAAGAGAAAGAAACATATGTCACATGATGTATAGGGAATATGGTTTTGTTGCCCACAATTTTTCTCAAACTAGCGATACATTTTTTTGGATAAAGTATTCAGCACAGCAATCAACCTGCACCATCAAAGCAAGAGACAGAGCAGAATAGCGCTCCATGGTAGGCAACCTTCGTTGCGGAGACGGCACTCGATGATGATGATGATTCAGCAATAGGCCAAAAACGTCTATCATTGTGGTTTGGGATAGATATCGAACTCCTATTCTTAGTAAACCAGCTGACTAACCACTACGATACCTGCCGCTTTCACACAAGGACATAAAGTTATGATCTTCATAATGCAAACCACAGACACGAATTATCACTTGCACGGTAACTGTACAATTGCTTAAAAATGTCACGGGGGCAAAGGCAGCAAGATGTACAGAGATGCAAAGCTGATGATAATAATTACATTGTTTTAAGAGGAAAAAGTGGTATGGTAACAGGTTTACGTAAACAAAACAAAAAGTCGAACGACGTTTCGGCCTAGTAGGCCTTCAGCTGGAAAAATAAACAGCATAATAATATATAAGGATACAGCAGAAATCTAACTACATGGCGATAATATGCTGGATTCTCAAGAAAGGGAAAGCAAGTCACTTCCCTGCGGACCAGAGCTTGGTCAGGCACTGACTAAACTAAAATTGGTAAGTGGGCTGGCCTGGCAGTCAGGTGAGAAATAAAAGTGAAGGGTTCTAAAAATATGGGGAGGTGGGTACAAGATACGTATAAAACTGTGTATATCTAACTATCGATGTGCACATAGAACAGATGTGCAAAAAAGCATGCATACATAACCTTACATGCGTAAGAGCATAAGCCTGCAAATATTGTCACAAAGCACACACCAAAAAAAAAAAGCCCGAAGATGTCCAAATGTGCCAATACATACGCATACCAATATACACACATGTATAGGTGCAGTTGCGCATGGGGATAAAAAAAATGTGCAGCAGGAATCGAATGTGTATGAGAGCGATATGTTCATGCCTTGTGGGGACAGCAAACCCAACTGGGCAAAGAGACGATTCTCAAAAAAGGTATTTTTGACGTTGGAAGGACAAGTATGTGGCTGAGCTAGCTCTGAATTGCCTCTCCACGAGTGTAGCAGAGTAGATATGTGGCTTCTTTCGATGCACCTGAGTCACAAAACAAATGCATAGTAGCGAGAACTGTTTAGTCGAAAAATAGTTTTGTTTTTCTTTAGCAAAATTTTTTGGTAAATTGGAGCTAAAGACGAAAATTAAGAAGGTGACGACGATCGAATGAAAAATAAAAATAAAATTAAAAGACAGAAAAAAGACACATTTATTACCAAGCAGACTGACGCAATTATAATCGCAAATTTACTCATTAAAATCGTTATGTAAGATTAAAAGAAAGAAAACTAGCAATAGATAAAAGTATGTGCAGCGATACTAAATAAAATAAACATTAAGAAAGCAAGACATTCTGAACCTTCAAATAGCACAGACAAAAAATATTTATAATGTTGCTGAAAGTAAAACTGCAACTCCGAAATAAATTGACGTTCTAAAAATATATGTACACCAAGTCTAGTAAAATACAAGAAAAAAAAAAGAAATTAAATTCTGATTCAAAATTATAACTCGTCATAGCAATGCTGTGATCTCACCAGTGGAATGCCATTTAAAATAGACAGATTGATTAAAAATACACTGAAATTATATATATTTATATATATATATATATATATATATATATATATATATATATATATATATATATATATATATATACATGTATATATAATATAATTATATATTTATATATATTATATGTTTGTTTAAAATCAGTGTGTCTTTTTTTGTTCAAAAGAATATAAATAGAAAGGCAAAATTACCAGTTTCTAACAAATTCAATTTGGGAAGATAAAAGTCCTCAAAATGGAAGTAAATATGCTGAATGTAAAATAGAATAATAAATCTGGATTTTAAAAATATAGGGAACATGAAGATAAATAAACACACGTATCTTCTTTCCTGGATAAATATATACATATATCTTTGTTACTTATATTGCAACACCAGGGTTCAATTCTTACAGAGTTTCTGATAAGAAACTTACACCACGAAAGGTTAAATTAAACAGCAAAATATATAGGACCTTTAGGAGAGAGGAAAATGTCACAGACATACTCGTGTTTACAAAATAAGATCATGCTGTATAAATAAATATACATGTGTTTTGGAAACAAGATGCGAAGGCTATCAAGTTAGGGATAGGGAGAGTTTCGTTTATTTCTTTATGTATAGCAAGTTGGTTATACACGTTTTTTTTTTTTTTTGCAAGTTAATACAGAATCATATTTATTCAGTGTTATAATTCCTGGGGAACAAAATGATGACAAGTGACGTACGTTCTCAGTGGAGTCACCGTACACAGACATCGGTTCTTCTATTGTAGTCAATGAAAGAGCTTCGTCACGTAGCATAGGGAATATCGTGTCATTGCTCTTATTTATTGAATTTCGTGTTGGTGCTCATATGTATGGAATATCGTG
Organism: Megaustenia siamemsis; assembly: GCA_032433765.1. NCBI lineage: Eukaryota > Metazoa > Mollusca > Gastropoda > Stylommatophora > Ariophantidae > Megaustenia > Megaustenia siamemsis. The sequence goes on from JAVIAB010000139.1 coordinate 39,302,815, forward strand.
TTATTGCTCATATTTATGGAATATCGTGTTATTGCTCATATTTATGGAATATCGTGTTATTGCTCATATTTATGGAATATCGTGTTATTGCTCATATTTATGGAATATCGTGTTATTGCTCATATTTATGGAATATCGTGTTATTGCTCATATTTATGGAATATCGTGTTAGTGCTCATATTTATGGGATAACGTGTTGGTGCTCATATTTACTGTATATCGTGTTGGTGCTCATATTTACTGTATATCGTGTTGGTGCTCATATTTAGGGAATATCGCGCTGGTGCTCATATTTAGGGAATATCGTGTTAGTGCTCATATTTAGGGAATATCGTGTTAGTGCTCATATTTACTGTATATCGTGTTGGTGCTCATATTTACTGTATATCGTGTTGGTGCTCATATTTACTGTATATCGTGTTGGTGCTCATATTTACTGTATATCGTGTTGGTGCTCATATTTAGGGAATATCGCGCTGGTGCTCATATTAGGGAATATCGTGTTAGTGCTCATATTTAGGGAATATCGTGTTAGTGCTCATATTTAGGGAATATCGTGTTAGTGTTCATATTTAGGGAATATCGCGCTAGTGCTCATATTTAGGGAATATCGCGCTAGTGCTCATATTTAGGGAATATCGCGCTGGTGCTCATATTTAGGGAATATCGTGTTAGTGCTCATATTTAGGGAATATCGCGCTAGTGCTAATATTTAGGGAATATCGCGTTAGTGCTCATATTTAGGGAATATCGCGCTAGTGCTAATATTTATGGAATATCGCGCTAGTGCTAATATTTAGGGAATATCGCGCTAGTGCTCATATTTAGGGAATATCGCGCTAGTGCTAATATTTAGGGAATATCGTGTTGGTGCTCATATTTAGGGGATATCGTGTTAGTGCTCATATTTAGGGAATATCGCGCTAGTGCTAATATTTAGGGAATATCGTACTAGTGCTCATATTTAGGGAATATCGCGCTAGTGCTAATATTTAGGGAATATCACGCTAGTGCTCATATTTAGGGAATATCGCGCTAGTGCTCATATTTAGGGAATATCGTGCTAGTGCTCATATTTAGGGAATATCGCGCTGGTGCTCATATTAAGGGAATATCGTGTTAGTGCTCATATTTAGGGAATATCGCGTTAGTGCTCATATTTAGGGAATATCGCGCTAGTGCTAATGTTTAGGGAATATCGCGCTAGTGCTCATATTTAGGGAATATCGCGCTAGTGCTAATATTTTGGGAATATCGCGCTAGTGCTAATATTTAGGGAATATCGCGCTAGTGCTCATATTTAGGGAATATCGCGCTAGTGCTAATATTTAGGGAATATCGTGTTGGTGCTCATATTTAGGGGATATCGTGTTAGTGCTCATATTTAGGGAATATCGTGTTAGTGCTCATATTTAGGGAATATCGTGTTGGTGCTCATATTTACAGAATATCGCGCTAGTGCTCATATTTAAGGAATATCGCGCTAGTGCTAATATTTAGGGAATATCGTGTTAGTGCTCATATTTAGGGAATATCGCGCTAGTGCTCATATTTATAGGATATCGTGTTAGTGCTCATATTTATGGAATATCGTGTTAGTGCTCATATTAATTTAATATCGTGCTAGTGCTCATATTTATGGAATATCGTGTTAATGCTCATATTTATGGAATATCGTACTAGTGCTCATATTTATGGAATATCGTGCTAGTGCTAATATTTATGGAATATCGTGTTAGTGCTCATATTATGGAATATCGTGTTAGTGCTCACATTTTTGGAATATCGTGTTAGTGCTCATATTTATGGAATATCGTGTTAGTGCTCATATTTATTTAATATCGTGCTAGTGCTCATATTTATGGAATATCGTGTTAATGCTCATATTTATGGAATATCGTACTAGTGCTCATATTTATGGAATATCGTGCTAGTGCTCATATTTATGGAATATCGTGTTAGTGCTCATATTATGGAATATCGTGTTAGTGCTCACATTTATGGAATATCGTGTTAGTGCTCATATTTATGGAATATCGTGTTAGTGCTCAAATTTATGGAATATCGTGCTAGTGCTCATATTTATTGAATATCGTGCTAGTGCTCATATTTATGGAATATCGTGCTGGTGCTCATATTTAGGGAACATTAGCACCAATATTTTTTTTTATTATCGGCACATATTTTGAGTAGCTTAGCCAGAACTACGCCAGTGCCGTCCTTCTCTGATCATAAAAACACAGAATCCATTTAGGTCTGAGGAAATCTAGAAGCCGTCTATTTGCATCGAAACAACATCTTGTAGACCAGCTCAATAACCATCGCCATATCACTGCTACTTTTCCTACGTTTCTTTCTATATTACTGTTACAACAATTCTTTTCTTCACTGAAATGCTCACTGAAACAGGTTGTGTCTCGTATTGTCTTTTCATGGTGTAAAATCTGTAGCCACTAATTAGTATATATTTATCCTTGCTTCCGTGGAGATCATTATGATGTTTCTTTCGTTTTATTTATTTTACTCAACACATTTTGACTTATGCACTTTCATCTAGACGTTTATGTTATGTAATTTGTTCTTTTAGTGTATTATTGAACTAGACGAGACATTAATATACAATTAGTGATTATTTGTTATTAGGTAATGCATGATAACATGCGAGTATAATATGACGTCATAGGGCAGTGAAATAATATTCACTAAACATTTAGAGGTGGAGGAGAATTCCCATTTTCCTTGTCATTATTTCCTCCAACCCACAGAGACAGGAAACTATTGTTGTTCATTGGGGTCGACCGTGTAGCATCAATCTGCTGCCGAATCTATGTTTACTATATCTCCAAACATGTAAAGGTAAGGATAAAGCACGAGACTTCAATCGACGTCTTAGCACTCGAGTTTTCGCCTATATGTGCTCGACCGTCTATCCAGACGTGTTCGGAGACTTCTGGACAGTGTCGCTTCAAGCATCGAAACTCACAATGCGAAGCGGCATTCCTCACCTTCCTAAAGTACTACCTCTGTACCCATTTCTGGCAGCGGCTGGGTCGACCGTGTGAGTATTTTTTTTCCCCTACCATGAGTACAATTTATACTGCTTCCAGCGGGAATCGAACATGGATTGTCCAAACGTCGGTGGATCAGTCGGGTGTTTTCCCCAACTAGGCTACCGAGGTCCCCTCTCCAAACATTTCCGTTACCAATGCGCCAATACAGACAGTTTTATTAATAAGTTAGCGTCGCATCAATGCTACGAGAAACAGCTTCCATGATTACAGATGTTCATGATTATTTTCCTTCAACAAATCTATTGACCTTTCGAGCCGTAACCGGCCCATAGGGCGTAGACCAAGATACACCTTCTCCTATATGAATTTTTGTTCTAGCAGTTTTCTTTTAAAGATATTTTATCAAATCTCGCCATCTGTCTCTGTTCTGTGCAAGCAGTTCTATCTCATTGAGGGAGCCGATTCCTGCTGCTCTTGCCTCTCTCATCAATGTTCTTCTCAGTGTCTCCCTGGGTCTTCCTCTTTTTCTTTTACCTGTTGTTTCCCATATGAGGGCTTGCTTTGCTATTCGATTATTATCTCTTCTCATCACATGTCCAACGTATGACCATCGTCTTTTCTTTATTACTGAAGATATTAGTGGTTGATTGGCGATTTCTCTAATTTCCTCGTTTGTTTTGAATTCGTTCCATTCTATACCAAGTATTTTCCTTAGACATTTATTTTCGAATGCGTTCAACTTTGTTTCTATATCTCTTGTTGTTTTCCAGCTTTCACACGCATACGTAAGGGTTGATAGTACATTTGATTTGAATAGCCTAAGTTTTGTGTTTGTGCTAATGAGTTTTGATTTCCACAACTTTTCAAGGCTTCTGAAAGACATTGCTGCTTTAGCCAGTCTGATTCTAATTTCTTTGCTCGTATCCCCTTCTCGATCAATGTGACTTCCAAGATAGATGAAGTGATCGATCTCTTCTACTGGTTTGTTTTCCATGTATATTTTGTCACTTGTTGGAATTAAACTTTTCATGACTTTAGTCTTTTCATGTAACAAATAGTTGACGATAATGCTAACTTTTCTTACCTTGTAGATTGATTGATTTCATTAAAATCACAAAACAAAGGGAGTATCCCTGTTCAGATCTACAGTGTCTTAATTAAAGATTTCGAACATTTTGAACATATCATCATCATCATCATCAAGTACCAGGTCTGCTGGCGTAGGCGATCATATCTCTCCACAATTTTTCGATCTTGACAGTTATTTATCATTTCTGTTGTTGACCTTCTGCCAAGCCATTCTCTTAAGCTGTCTGGTATTTTTTCTCTTTGCTTTCCTCTATCTCTTCGTCTCTCAATTTTCCCAGTTGTTACAATATATTCCAGTTGTTCTCTTCTCATTACATGGCCAAAAAATGATGATTGCTTCTTCCTAATATTGGAAATTAGCTCTCTTTTTGCTTTGGCCTCTTTCAGAACGTTTTCATTACTCTTCTTAGCTGTCCGTTGTATTCTCAACATTCTTCCTTAAAACCACATTTCTACAGACTCCAATGATTTTCTTGTTTGTTGTCCTATTGTCCATGATTTACATCCATATGTTAAGACTGGCTCTACATAACATTTAAGATCTCTTTTTCTTGTTTCGATTGTCAAAAATGGATTTCATAATATCTTCCTCATTTTTTTAAAGCTGCTTTTGCTTGAGCGATTCCGCATCTCGCCTCTTTTGTACATCTTCAGTCGAGGTATTTTATATGAACATATAAAATAAACATAAACTGGTATGCTGCATCGAAACTAATGGAAAGACAATACAAACTACAAGATTCGAACATAATGTATATAATCACGTGTTGTCGGTAACGTTGTGATGCATAACAATCGTACCAATTATAGAAGCCGATTTAAAAAAAAATAAAACCATCATCATCAAGTATCGTGCCTGATGGCGTAAGTGTTCATGTCTCTCTACAACTTTCGATCTCGACAGTTATTTATTATTTCCGTCGTTGACCTTCTGCTAAGCCATTCTCTTTAGCTGCTTGTACCTAAACTTGCCAATTATCATAAAATCCTTCTTATTTTTTTTGTTCACCCGCTTAGTTGGCATGGAAGATTTATGTCGCTAGTCTGCGACACAGCAGCGATATTTGCGTCATTAGGCCCGATACATCCGTCAACGGCAACGGTAGATTCCTTCGAGAATATTAGCCCGGGCAACGGTCAAGTTTGGTCTATTCTTTTGCACTTTTAACTACCAATGGTTCTTTAACGAGCGTGAGTGCACACAGAACCACTTGTTCTTTGCCGTTATCTGAGCGGGCTCGACGCCGGATCTTATTACCCAGATACCAGGGGACGGTAACGCAACGAAAACACCGCGAAAACACCACGGATTCTATTTGGAAAAATGTAAACCACATGTGGTAGAACCCTGGTTCTTTCCTGTTAAGAGGATGACGTCTAACATCTAGAACACCCAGCCATCTATAAAATCATTAAAATGTCAAAGAAGAAAAAAAGAACCTCCTGGCATATTAAATGTGGCTTTTAAAGAACACAGTATGTGTGTGCACATCATTGTAAAAAAGTAAAGTACACCCGTCACACCAAGTGGCGTATAGGGAATATGGTGTTAGTGACCATAAATTTTACAGACCTTCGGCACATGGTTTTTGGGGTAATGTTGTCGGTATTACGCCCGTGCCGCTTTACTTTCCCGGAAAAAAAATCCGGTACTCATTACAGGATTGGTGAACCGGAAGCCGTCGATTGGGATCGAACCCTACTTCTTGTCCTTTGTAGTCCAGTTCATTAATCACTGGGCTATCGCGGCTCCCCACACATCATTGTACTATCAGCATATTTTGTGTGTGTGTGGGGGGAGGTGGAAGGCGGTCAGCACTGCGTGAGTGCTGTTTTAATTCCAATTTAAACAAATATACTGTACCCATTTAATTTTGGATGAACCTAGGGGCCGATTACCAGGATCGAACATTTCCTCTTGTACTCAACAGCCCAGCACATTAACCAATGTTCTGATGCGGATTTTATAATAACATAGGGAGGAGAGAACTGAATTAAATTTCAACATATAAACATAAAATTGTACAGCAGAAAACAGAAGACAGTACACAATTGTGTACGAACACAAATATCACGCGTTTAGATCTCGTTGCGATGTCTTCACAAGGCTCTGACTGAAGCTAAGTAGAAATCTGTTTACACAATCGTATTGCACGAGTGCGTTGTCGTGTCATACTGACGAAGACCTGTGACTGAAACGTTTATGATTTTACATTTTCTTCTAGTTAGAAAAGCTGCTGTATACAACGTTATTTTTGTTTTCTACGTTTCATTCAGCTTTACAGCAGCCGTACACGAGTTTTTGTTACATATAATTGTGAGTATCTCTAAATTAAGCTTCGTCGTTTTAGTCAAACGCAGTTTTAAGTGAGAGAGCAGGGTTCTTCTTGCTATTAATACTTTCGTCAACTGAGCAATTCATGCACCAATTATTTGTTCGGCTTGGTCGACTTGATAGTGACAGGTATGGCATTAAAGCAATACCTCTTCGTTGTCATACCAAAGCGCTAACTTCCACTCCCCCCGACACTATCAGAGTAGATGGGCAACACTGATGTACCGGGTAGGATACTACGACCCTTCTTCTGTCACTATTCTTCTTTCAAGCAGCCGAAAATGTCGAACAATACTCTACCAACATATATATTTATATCACTCTACCAACATAGATATTTATATCACTCTACCAACATAGATATTTATATCACTCTACCAACATAAATATTAATATCACTCTACACACATAGATATTTATATCACTCTACCAACATAGATATGTATATCACTCTACCAACATAGATATTTATTCCACTCTACCAACATAGATATTTATATCATACTACGAACATATATTTATATCACTCTACGATCATAAATATTTATATCACTCTACCAACATAGATATTTATTTCATCTACCAACATCGATATTTATATCACTCTACGAACATACATATTTATATCACTCTACCAACACAGATATTTATTTCACTCTACCAACACAGATATGTATATCACTCTACGAACATAGATATTTATATCACTCTACCAACACATATATTTATATCACTCTACCAACACAGATATTTATATCACTCTACGAACATAGATATTTATATCACTCTACCAACACAGATATTTATATCACTCTACCAACACAGATATTTATATCACTCTACGAACATAGATATTTATATCACTCTACCAACATAGATGTTTATATCACTCTACGAACATAGGTATTTATATCACTCTACGAACATAGATGTTTATATCACTCTACGAACATAGATATTTATATCACTCTACGAACATAGATATTTATATCACTCTACGAACATAGATGTTTATATCACTCTACGAACATAGATATTTATATCACTCTACGAACATAGATGTTTATATCACTCTACGAACATATATATTTATATCACTCTACGAACATAGATATTTATATCACTCTACGAACATAGATGTTTATATCACTCTACACATTAATGTAAACTACTTCGTCAGTCGCAGTTTTGTCTCTTTGGGGAAGTTGCTTCGTGTATTGTTCGTCGTAGACTGTTTACACTTGAGTAATCAGACATAAGTCTAAAGGTATCGAGATTATGAGTTTGGCGACATTGTGTCCTACGTCATCGTATTGGTTCCCTAAACCGGCCGTGCGCAAATCTTACGGTCTGCTGTTTGATGTGCAACAAGAATAAATTGACGACTGACTGTGTGTCTATATGTTCGGAATTGGAGTCATCAACGATGGCCTAACATCATCAAGTGCTACGATGATCATCATTTTCGGGAGGACGTGACTTACCGGTATATGGGGATAGGCGGCGGGAACAAATGGAGGCTATGCATGAAATGTGTTCCTTGTTGCAGTTTCCTCATATTACAAGTCGCATGTCTGTGTTAGTCACCTCTAGTGACTCGGGCAGATGGTGCTCGTAAACCTGGGAAGGCCGACCATCTAAGGGCAGAATCCCCCGACAGAAAAGATCAACTGCTGCCTTGCAGGAAGATTGGGGACAATCAAAGGCTAAGGAAAGCAAACCTGAAAAAATGCTGGCTGAAATCGGATGCACTGGGCCACTGGCGCAGAACACAGTGCAACGTATTAACGGGTGTTCAGTCAGAGTGGATCTGACAGACTCTAATTGTGATGTTCTGTCTGTGGGGGCGATCAACACACTTAGCCTGACAGCTGACTTCATATGAGAGTCTGGAATCCTTACTCTGATTGAGTCCTGAACGCAGAGAGAGAGAGAGAGAGATATCACTCTACGAACATAGATGTTTATATCACTCTACGAACATATATATTTATATCACTCTACGAACATATATATTTATATCACTCTACGAACATAGATATTTATATCACTCTACGAACATAGATATTTATATCACTCTACGAACATAGATATTTATATCACTCTACGAACATAGATATTTATATCACTCTACCAACACAGACATTCCTGCAAAAGAAAAACCCCAAATTACATCCCTTACTGTAGTTGGAACCAGCATATACTTTTACATTCAGCAAATTCATTCAAAATGCCAGCTTCGTGTAACTTAATTAAAATAATAATAGTTTTCACTTACCAAGGTGTTGCTTCGCGATGAAGCAAGCACTAGTGAAACAGGAACAAAGAATTACTGCAAAAGTGCATGCACATTAATGGAGAGGTATTGCAACAACACCCCGTGTGTAGGATTTTTCTGATTACGGCTCTAATACGTTTTATGTCTGTGCTATCTTTGATTTGAAATCGCACAGAGTGTAAGACCGTTCAGTAAATAATCAAAACGAATTTTAAGAAAAACGGTCAGTGGATCTTTTAATCTTGTTTGTCATTTTCAACTCCTTCATGTCGAATTAACGTTTTAATGTTGTTTTTAATTCCTTCAAGTTGTTATTACTTCATGCCAGTTTAACTCCTTTATACCATTTGTATCTTCTTCATGATCCTTCTAATTACATCGTTACGGTTTTTGTAAAAGTTCTTCATGTCGTTTTTAACTCTTTTTACCGCCTTTTAACTTTGTCGTGTCACTTTTAACTCTTCTTACTGCCTTTTAACTTTGTCATTTAACTCTTCATTCAGCCTTTTAAATTTGTCGTGTCGCATTTAACTTTTCATACCGCCTTTTAACTTTGTCGTGTCACTATTAACTTCTCACATTTATATTTCCATTACTCTATTAATTTTGTTAAATGTAAAATTTCAAGAAGTCACGATATGTGATACTTTCATTGTTCATTCGACAAACTTCTACCACGCTCCACATTGATGCGGAAGTTTGGACTGGGATTATTTGTGATGAATTCTGTAAGAATCACATTACAAATGTGATTGTCCTTCCAATTTACAGTGAAGATTCCCTCCTTCATGAGATATGTCACGTCTTCGGGGATTAATGCTCGGGAATGGAGGTGGCGGGGGATCGGGGATGAGGGATACTACCTTTATTTTTTTTCCCATGATTTACTCTTCACATCATTATCTCTATACTATTCTTCTGGGAGTTCTTGGTACACATTATTGCTAAGGGAAACAGAAGAGAAGATAAAAACGCGTGTCCATTAATCTTAATTTACTCTGTGATTAATCATTACACTTTCATCGTCTTCGATAAATTACAGGGGTTTATTTTTATCCCACAAGAATTACAGAGAAGGCAGCCTGAAAGTAATTAATGTTTTTTTTTTTCAATTTATAATTGGGAGGATATTTATATTTATTGAAGCAAATAATAAAATGAGCCTTTAAGGAACCGTGGATGAATAAAGAAAGTGTGGAAGACGAGAAACTATTGGAAGAGAATGTAAAAGAAATAACAGGACTGAGGTTCGCCATCGAATAACTGCAGTCAGAGACGAATGAGGGAGAAGGTGGTTACGAGTATTAGAGTTCTCTAAATGGCCTTCCGAGATGTATTATTGAAGAAGAAAAAAATAGAAAAAAAATACAATTCAGACTCCGGTTGCTACATTCATTCCTTCATAGTCCATATAAAAGATATTGAAAACTATTATCATTATCAAGTACCGTGTCTTCTGGCGTAGGTGATCATGTCTATTCACAACTTTCGATCACGTGAGTTATTTATCATTTCTGTTGTTGACCTTCTGCAAAGTCATTCTCTTAAACTGTCTGGTATCTTTTCTCTTTGCTTCCCTCTATCACTTCGTCCCTCGATTTAGTGTTATGTTGGATAGTTTTATCTGCTACTGCATGAGGTAAACAGTGCAACCTGTGGCTGCCCTGCTGCCTTGTAGGTATGCTAGGGGGAATGAAAGGCTAAGGAAGGGTACTCTGAAGTAAAACAACCCCACTGCCGCGTGGGTGAGACATTTTAGTCAAAGGCTAGCGGAGCCAACGTAAACAAACCGACAGATGGCAACTGAAAAAGACAGCGTAATTTTTTTGTACAATCAAGAATCGTTGAAAATCAGGTCCTTTCATAATCCGGAATATTCTACGCTGAACAGAAGTCCCACATTTGATTTTTTTCCGTGCCAAGTCGTCAGTCAACCCAGTTTTTCTTTTCCCTTTCCGACCTTCTATTTTTATTGCTGTTATTAAATATCCTAACCCACGTCTTCTCTATAAATGTCTCATAAAATTAGACTACTTTATTAGTATTTGTTGTATAACCATCCTCTTTTCATATGCATCTTTTAGTACCTCTTCAGTGGGTTATTTAGTTATCCAATGCACCTTTAGCATCCTTCTAAAAACCATATTTCAACTGGTTCTATCTGGCGCGTATCTCTTTGTTTACTGTCCATGATTGGTAACTATGTAGCAACACTGGTTCGGCGAAGCATCGTAAAGCCTTTTTGTACTAACTCTCAATGATAGTTACTTGTTACACAGATATTTAATTTTATTTTAAAGTTCTCTTGGCCTGTAAGGTTGTGCTTGTTACCTCCATAATTCATTTCTATCTGAAATGTTAACACTGTTCCCTGTTATTTAAAGAACTCCATTTCTTTAATAGTTGCTACAACTGGTTATTAGTTGTTACAGCTGGTTATTAGTTGCTACATCATCATCATCGAGTGCCTTCTCCACAACGAAGGTTGGCTACGCCATGGAGCGCCATTCTGCTCTGTCTCTTGCTTTGATGGCGCAGGTTGTCATAGGCTGATTTGTCCATCTTTTGATGTTACTCGTCCATGTTAGTCTTGGTCTGTCTCTGCCTCTTTTACCTTGTATTTTCCCTTCCAATATAACTTTTATTAGGCTGTTGTGTCTTTTAACATGCCCCAAAAATTGCATTTGTCTTCTTCTAATTGTGTTTAGTAGTTCTCTTTTCATTTTTAGTTGTTTTAAGACTTCATCGTTTGTTTTCTTTTCCTTCCATCCAATTCTACCTATTCTTCTATATATCCCCATTTCGGAGGCTTTAATTCTCTGTTCTGTTTGTTTTCGTGCCTAATGTCCATGTTTCTGCACCATATAGGAATGTTGAGAAGGTATAACATTAGTTGCTACAGCTGGTTATTAGTTGCTACAGCTGGTTATTAGTTGTTACAGCTGGTTATTAGTTGCTACAGCTGGTTATTAGTTGTTACAGCTGGTTATTAGTTGTTACAGCTGGTTATTAGTTGTTACAGCTGGTTATTAGTTGCTACAGCTGGTTATTTGTTGTTACAGCTGGTTATTAGTTGCTACACCTGGTTATTAGTTGTTACAGCTGGTTATTAGTTGTTACAGCTGGTTATTAGTTGCTACAGCTGGTTATTAGTTGCTACACCTGGTTATTAGTTGCTACAGCATGTTATTAGTTGTTACAGCTGGTTATTAGTTGCTAGACCTGTTTAATGGTTGCTACAGCTGGTTATTAGTTGCTACAGCTGGTTATTAGTTGATACAGCTGGTTATTAGTTGCTACAGCTGGTTATTAGTTGTTACAGCTGGTTATTAGTTGTTACAGCTGGTTATTAGTTGTTACCGCTGGTTATTAGTTGCTACAGCTGGTTATTAGTTGCTACATCTAGTTATTAGTTGCTACATCTTGTTATTAGTTGTTACAGCTTGTTATTATTTCCCAAACATTCCCAATTGGTTTCCAGTTCCTATGGCCACTGTTTGTTGCCAGTACATGTTCTTTATTGTTCTTAGATCTTTGCTGTCTACGTTTATGCTTTCTAAAATTTTGATTATTTCTTGATGCTTTACTTTGTCAAATGCCTTGGTGTATTCTATGAAACATAGGTATAGATCTGTTTTCACCTCTATGGCCCTTTCTATAAAGATCTTATGATATAAATGGCATTGCTAGTTCCTTTATCTCTAACAAAACCACACTGTCCATCGCTAATTTCTGGACTGATTTTGTTTCGCACTCTTCGCATGGTGATTCTTAGTAATATCTTAGTCATATGACTCATAAGGCTTATTGTGCGATGATCATCTCATTCAATCGCACCCGATTTCGTTGGTAGGGCTATGAATATTGCATGTCGTCTGGCATATATCCGCTGTTGTAGATATCATTCAATATGTTTATTAATATTTCTATTCCAAAATCACCCATGGCTTCAATCTCTTCTTTAGTTATATTATCTGGTCCAGGAGCTTTGCCTGCTTTCATATTGCGCAAGGCGTCTTCCACTTCTTCTCTGAGTATTTCTGGTCCTTCTCCATTATCCTTTATATTTACTTCCGTTCGTTCATCATTATAAAGATCTTTAATGTATTCTGTCCATCGTTCCCTTATGTTTTCTTGATCAATCAACAGTTCTCCTTCCTTTGATCTTAGACATCCATTTTTTGATTGCGTTTTTCTTCCTGTTAATTCCTCAATTTGTTTGTATATAGCTTTAGCATCTCCTTTTTGTTGCATTTCAATCTCTTTGCATCTCTCTTTTAGCCATGCTTCTTTTGTTTCTTTGTATTTTACTACAATATCTTTATTTAATTTCTTATACTCATCTTTATTTTCTTTATTTCTTCTTCTTGTATCCATTAGCTGCAAAATGTCATCTGTCATCCATTTCTTTCTTGAATTTGTCCTCACTGGTGGTATGAACTCTTTTGATGTTTGTTGCATTGATTCTTTCAGCATTTCCCACTGTTCATCAATGCTTTGTATCTTCTCTATTGCATTGTACCGGTTCTGAATTGTGATTTTATATTTGTCTTACAGCTTCTTGCCTGATTTTAGTAAATCTAAATTTAACTTGATGTTAACTGAGGCTAGTTTTGTTGTTTTTAATTTTACTCTAAGCTTTCCCACAACTGGTACATGATCACTATTGCAATCTGTCCCTGGTCTAGTTTTCACACACACCAGGCTGTTTCTAAATCTATCTAAGAGGTGAAATGCAGAATGGCTCAGGCAAAAGCAATTTTATAAAAAATGAGGAAGATACTATGCAATCCATTTTTGACAATAGAAACATGAAAAAGTGTTCTTAAATGTTACGTAGAGCCAGTTTTAACATATGGATGCAAATCATGTACAATAGGACATCAAAGAAGAAAATCACTGGAGTCTGTAGAAATGTGGTTTTACAGAAGAATGTTGAGAGTACCATGGACAGCTACGAAGAGTAATGAAGATGTTCTGAGAGAGGTCAAAGCAAAAAAGAGAGCTAATTTCCAATATTAGGAAGAAACAATAATATTTTGTTGGCCATATAATGAGAAGAGAACAACTGGAATATATTGTAACAACTGGAAAATTTGAGGGACGAAGAGAAAAAGGTAAGCAAAGAGAAAAAATAACAGACAGCTTAAGAGAATGGCTTGGCAGAAGGTCAACAACAGCAATGATAAATAGCTGCCGAGATCGAAAGTTGTGGAAAGACATGATCACCTATGCCAGCAGGCCCGGTACTTGATGATGATTATCACCATGCGACCAGCTCATCGTGTGTCATGATGTTGTTCTTACAGCTCCATCATAAAGCCGGGCAAAGAGTCAAGTTCACGTGATCACAAGACTTGAATGCTGAAGAAGGATCACTTCAATAAGAGAGGATAGATCAAGTAAGCTGCGTTGAAAAGAAATATGTACCTTTCACTATTTTACCCCCTCAAAATTGTGTAAATGGTAGTTGCAGTCTGAGTCTAATAACTTCTGGCCACAGCCCTGTATACAGGGAAGACATTTAATTTTTTTTTTTATTCTAGTTCAAAATTATTATTTTTTTATTTTATTTATTATTTTTTTTTAAATTATTTTAAATGCCTATCTGTGTGTGTATGTGTTGTATGTTTGTTCCTTCTGAAGACCTGTTGAGCCGAAACGTTGTTCTAATTTGTGTCGTCCACTTATCACGTAAAGCTTGAACCACGCCATTGTTCTATATAACCTGGTAGATATAGAATGCAGTTGAAAGGATCAACGAGAAGGTGCAGTACTATTTTGCTCTTTGGTTTAGCAGATTGCTGTTGTCATTTCTCCTGTCCGTAGTCTTCATTTCCTGAGTGACAGACAAATTGATAGAAGTCAGACCATTAGACGTCTGGTTGGTTATGTTCTCCTGCAATTAGCTATTTATTATTGAAGGGAAACTACTCTCTTAGATTTGTAAAATCATTTTGTGCTGTTTATGTATAGATAGTTGGCTACCTTAAAGCGCCATTTTACTTGATCTTTTGCCCTGATGTTGCACGCTGCTTTAAATTATGTTGTCTATTTTTGTCGTATCGTCAGTCCACTTGAATCTGTACTCACTTCATGCTCGTTCACCTTGCATTTTTCTACTCCAAGATGACTTTGGTAGGCTATTGTGTCTATTTAATTGTCTGGAAAATTTCATTTGATCGAATTAGGTTAAATAATTATGTCTTCATTTTCAATTGCTTCATAACTTCGTTATTTGATTTCTTCTCTATCCACCCAATTCTTTTTTTTCTGATATAAAAATAAATCCATATTTTAAATGTTACAATTTCCTTATTTGTTTTCGTTATAGGACTGAGAAATAAATAAGCACAGACAGACACACAAGTAGTAGTAGCCTCCGACATTCATAGCTGACTCTGGATTTTGCTGCTCTCATAGTAAGTGTTATATTGTATTTTCTTTCTTTCTGTATTCTCTATTTCTATGAATCTGCCTGCTGCTTCTTGATTGAGTTGGGGCATTAGAGTGTGTCTCCAGAGATAGCGGTCTGCAGCTATATCTTGCCAGGCTGCAAGGTTAAAGTTCAGAGTTTTCATATCTCGTTTACACAGGTCTATAAGTTTGAGTTTTGGGGCCGCCTAATTCTTTCAATATCTTTCTAGTTGTCCATAAAGTATATCTTTAGGTGTGCGACCGTCTTTCATAAGCTGCATGGACACACACACTCAAAATACACACAAACACACACCACACACACAAATATACACACACACGTAAATCGCTATTTATTGGTGAGAGTAATGTACGAAACTGTTTGAACAAAAAATAAATGGTAAATGCTTTTTTAGCTAAAAGCTTTTTATATGATCAATATAGTAAAGCATAGTACTACATCTGATAATGAATGCAAGACAAGTTATCCCGGAGATATCTACGCGTATATCGAGTTGTGAGCTGGATTCCTTCATAGTGAACGTGAGTCAGGGACAACGGAAGAATGTTTGCAATACTGAACGGAAGATTGTTTGTAAAACCACAGGGGGAAAAGCCATTATCTGGTTCAGATAAAAGGTTATTCGTTTACTTTCCAAATGTCAAACATTGGCAGTTATCAGTAACGTCATCATATGGAAACTGACACGGTGGGTCAGAAGAGACAGTACAATTTTGCAAGTTGTGATTTTTCATTTAGAGTTATATCCCTTCTTATAATATCGAGAAATTCTCATTCAATTTCAGGTTGGAGTATTTGGAAGTGCAGTGGATGAATGGTGACGTCACAACCCAAAGATAAAAGAGCTTCCTAACTCATGGACATGTTGTTGTTGATCTTGAATTACAAACTGATACTTGAGCCTAGTTGAGACCAATGAAAAATTATGGGTAACTGATCCAATTAGTTGCTAATATCTCTCTCTCTCTCTCTCTCTCTCTCTCTCTCTCTCTCTCTCTCTCTCTCTCTGCGATCAGGACTCAATCAGAGTAATATTCCAGACTCTCACATGGAGACAGCTGTCTGTTTAAGTGAATTGACATCATAATTAAAGTCAATTAGAGTGTTAGATCCACTCTGCTTGAATACCTGTTAAAACGTTGCACTGTGTTCTGCGCCAGTGGCCCAGTGCATCCGATTTTAGCCAGCATTTTGTTCAGGTTGGCTTTCCTTAGCCTTTGATTGTCCCCAATCTTGATGCAAGGCAGCAGATTGTTTTCTCTGTAGGGGGATTCTGCCCTTAGATGGTCTGCCCTCCCAGGTTTACGAGCACCATCTGCTAATATTAACAACAGCGAGGAATATAATCTAGCCCCTCATCTACAAATACTGTGGGGTAAAGTAGTATAATGTTTTATTCACATGCTACAGTACAATCTACTTTATATTTATTCCGAATGGAAAGCCGGGAATGCAAACAGAAATGAATTGATCTATGTATCTTTGAATGACGAGGATTAGTATCATCATCATCATCACCATCACCATCGAGTGCCGTCTCCGCAACGAAGGTTGGCTACCATGGAGCGCCATTCTGCTCTGTCTCTTGCTTCGATGGTGCAGGTTGTCATAGGCTGATTTGTCCATCTTTTGATGTTACTCGTCCATGTTAGTCTTGGTCTGCCTCTGCCTCTTTTAAGATTAGTATAGTAAGTTCAAAACACCTGCCAATCATGAGATGAAGAGAGTGAAACAACTGACAAAATAGACTCAAGGATACCTGTCACTCAAAGGGGTAGTGCAATGAAAGAGCTAAGAATGCATTTGATGGTTTTGTGTAACTCAAGATTGTACTGCAATGAAAGAGCTGATAGAATGCATTTGATGGTTCTGTGTAACTCAAGGTTGTGCTGCAATGAAAGAGCTGATAGAATGCATTTGATGGTTCTGTGTAACTCAAGGTTGTACTGCAATGAAAGAGCTGATAGAATGCATTTGATGGTTCTGTGTAACTCAAGGTTGTACTGCAATGAAAGAGCTGATAGAATGCATTTGATGGTTCTGTGTAACTCAAGGTTGTACTGCAATGAAATAGCTGATAGAATGCATTTGATGGTTCTGTGTAACTCAAGGTTGTACTGCAATGAAAGAGCTGATAGAATGCATTTGATGGTTCTGTGTAACTCAAGGTTTTAATGCAATGAAAGAGCTGATAGAATGCATTTGATGGTTCTGTGTAACTCAAGGTTGTACTGCAATGAAATAGCTGATAGAATGCATTTTATGGTTCTGTGTAACTCAAGGTTGTACTGCAATGAAAGAGCTGATAGAATGCATTTGATGGTTCTGTGTAACTCAAGGTTGTACTGCAATGAAAGAGCTGATAGAATGCATTTGATGGTTCTGTGTAACTCAAGGCTGTACTGCAATGAAAGAGCTGAGAATGCATTTGATGGTTCTGTGTAACTCAAGGTTGTACTGCAATGAAAGAGCTGATAGAATGCATTTGATGGTTCTGCGCAACTCAAGGCTGTACTGCAATGAAAGAGCTGAGAATGCATTTGATGGTTCTGTGTAACTCAAGGCTGTACTGCAATGAAAGAGCTGATAGAATGCATTTGATGGTTCTGCGCAACTCAAGGCTGTACTGCAATGAAAGAGCTGAGAATGCATTTGATGGTTCTGTGTAACTCAAGGTTGTACTGCAATGAAAGAGCTGATAGAATGCATTTGATGGTTCTGTGTAACTCAAGGTTGTACTGCAATGAAAGAGCTGATAGAATGCATTTGATGGTTCTGTGTAACTCAAGGTTGTACTGCAATGAAATAGCTGATAGAATGCATTTGATGGTTCTGTGTAACTCAAGGTTGTACTGCAATGAAAGAGCTGATAGAATGCATTTGATGGTTCTGTGTAACTCAAGGTTGTACTGCAATGAAAGAGCTGATAGAATGCATTTGATGGTTCTGTGTAACTCAAGGTTGTACTGCAATGAAATAGCTGATAGAATGCATTTTATGGTTCTGTGTAACTCAAGGTTGTACTGCAATGAAAGAGCTGATAGAATGCATTTGATGGTTCTGTGTAACTCCAGGATGTACTGCAATGAAAGAGCTGATAGAATGCATTTGATGGTTCTGTGTAACTCAAGGCTGTACTGCAATGAAAGAGCTGAGAATGCATTTGATGGTTCTGTGTAACTCAAGGTTGTACTGCAATGAAAGAGCTGATAGAATGCATTTGATGGTTCTGCGCAACTCAAGGCTGTACTGCAATGAAAGAGCTGAGAAAATTTGATGGTTCTGTGTAACTCAAGGCTGTACTGCAATGAAAGATATGGCGGATTTTACATACCGTCGCATGTAATGGCACATTTAGAGCTTGTCAAGAGGGCCATGAGTGTAACGGTATATGGAGTGGGTAGATTAAATTATGCAATATATGCAATGACATATACCATACAGGATACATACCAAATGAACTAAAGACATCAACTTTTATTGCATTGCCTAAAAAAGAATCGTGCAGTTGAATGCAGCTATTTTAGAACAATAAGCCTAATGAGCCAGGTAACCAAAATTTGACTAAAAGTTATACAAGGAAGGATTCAGAATAAAATTAATAATGAAATAGATGAGCAGCAATTCGGATTCAGGAAAAACAGTGGGACAAAAGAAGCCATATTCAGCATGAGGACATTGATAGAAAAGTACATAGAAGTAAACGAACCAATATATGCCTGCTTCGTAGACTACACCAAAGTATTTGATAGAATACACCATAATCAACTTATCTATCTATCTATTGACCTTTCGAGCCGTAACCGGCCCATAGGGCGTAGACCAAGATACACCTTCTCCTATATGAATTTTTGTTCTAGCAGTTTTCTTTTAAAGATATTTTATCAAATCTCGCCATCTGTCTCTGTTCTGTGCAAGCAGTTCTATCTCATCGAGGGAGCCGATTCCTGCTGCTCTTGCCTCTCTCATCAATGTTCTTCTCAGTGTCTCCCTGGGTCTTCCTCTTTTTCTTTTACCTGTTGTTTCCCATATGAGGGCTTGCTTTGCTATTCGATTATTATCTCTTCTCATCACATGTCCAACGTATGACCATCGTCTTTTCTTTATTACTGAAGATATTAGTGGTTGATTGGCGATTTCTCTAATTTCCTCGTTTGTTTTGAATTCGTTCCATTCTATACCAAGTATTTTCCTTAGACATTTATTTTCGAATGCGTTCAACTTTGTTTCTATATCTCTTGTTGTTTTCCAGCTTTCACACGCATACGTAAGGGTTGATAGTACATTTGATTTGAATAGCCTAAGTTTTGTGTTTGTGCTAATGAGTTTTGATTTCCACAACTTTTCAAGGCTTCTGAAAGACATTGCTGCTTTAGCCAGTCTGATTCTAATTTCTTTGCTCGTATCCCCTTCTCGATCAATGTGACTTCCAAGATAGATGAAGTGATCGATCTCTTCTACTGGTTTGTTTTCCATTAATCAACTTATAGACTGCCTAAAAGATATAAATCTGGATGACACAGACATACGACTGATATGCAATTTGTAAACAGCAATAATAAAATATAACAAGGAGAACTCAACACCCATTGATATAAAAAGAGGAGTAAGACAAGGATGCATCCTATCACCAAGCTTGTTCAATTTATACACTGAGCAAATCTTTGAAAACATCACTGAGATGCCAGGCCTAAACATTAATGGGAAGATAATCAATAACCTAAGATATGCTGATGATACTGTACTACTAACAGAAAATCCTAAAGATCTACAACAATTACTTAATGTAATAAACATGACAAGCAAAAAAATATGTACTAGATATGAATATCAAAAAGACTAAAACTATGATCATAAACAAAGGAAATTCTCAAGACCTACAATTAAATATCAAAGTTGAAGGAATACATCTAGAGACAGTTCAGAACTACAACTACCTTTGACATACTATAACCAGTTATGGAAAATGTACAACTGAAATAAGATAAAGAATAGGTATGGTAAAAAGTAATTTCAATGCCATGAAAAATATATTAACATCAAAACAAATAACACCAGGACTAAAACTAAGAATATCAAAATGTTACATCTTCTCAATATTCCTGTATGGTGCAGAAACACGGACATTAGACCAGAAAACAGAACAGAAAATTGAAGCCTTTGAAATGTGGATTTATAGAAGAATAGGCAGAATTGGATGGAAAGAAAAGAAAACAAACGAGGAAGTTTTAAAACAACTAAAAATGAAAAAAAAAACTACTAAACACAATTAGAGCAAGAGAAATGAAATTTTTTGGTCATGTTAAAAGACACAACAGTCTAATAAAAGTAATATTAGAAGGGAAAATACAAGGTAAAAAAGGCAGACGCAGACCAAGACTAACATGGACGAGTAACATCAAAAAGATGGACAAGTCAGCCTATGACAACCTGCACCATCAAAGGAAGACACAGAGTGGAATGGCGCTCCATGGTAGCCAACCTTCGATGTGGAGACGGCACTCAATGATGATGATGAGATTAAATTACATAATGGGAGATAAAGATATATCATGGATCAGATAGCTTAGTTGGTGCCCTCAACATATTATAACAGTCGCATAAGAATAACAGTCGCCAGTAGTTATTAAAGGAATTGGAGGTAATAGGAATGTTCTAGTTGTTATTGGAAAAGATGTGGGGGATGGTAACATGAATTGACCCGTCAATATGTCCAGGAATTAAGTTCAGTGTTGTGAAGAACTATAAGAAGTGAAAAACACAAAACTCTGAAACACTAGGTCTATGTTGGATCTTCTTTACCACCTTTTTTGTTTGCATGTTTGTTTGTTTGTTTATTAACAGCGTCTCTGCTTTTGACTATAAAGAAATGTACATAATCAGCGAAGGAATGGAAAGTGAGGTTCGTTGTTGAGTAGAACGTGATGAATGAAGATTGGAATCATAAAAGGGTAACTAGCGTGCTACATGACCCATAGGAGACAAATAATAATAAATGAATAATATTATAGAGGGAAACTTCCGAGGCGATAATCAGTGAATCAATTCAGAGGAAGAGAAATATATTTTTTTTTCTGTTGTTGATTATTTGTCATTTTTTCCGAGTGCTGTAAACATACCTCTTCCCCTGAATTGATTTACATGACCCATAGCAATGTTCGTAATATGTTTGTGGTACTGTTGGTTTGCCATGCACGTATGGGAACAACCCTTTACGTGTTAACAACGATGTGTAACCTCTTCACACTACTATCGACATAGAAAGGGACATTGTTAAACATAAAGTATAGGCTTCAAAGGGAGCCGAATAAGCTCAGTGGTTAGTGAACTGGACCAAAAAGGACAAGAGGTATGGTTCGACCCAAACCGACGGCTTTCGGTCCACCCAGCCTTTAATGGGTACCGGTTTTTTCTGGGAAAGTAAAGCGGCACGGACGTAATACCGACCACATTATCCCAAAAATCATGTGCTGAAGGTCTGTAAAATTTATGGTCACTAACACCATAGTCCCTATACGCCACTTGGCGTGACGGGGGTACTTTAATTTTTACTATAGGCTTCAATGAAGATGCAGCATATGTTTCTTCCGAGAATTTCTCTTGTATTTTAACACAATTCTGACGTTTTTGCGATGTTTTTTTTCTTTTCTACCTAATATTTTGGCTAAGGTTTATGCATGTAACTCTCTCACTCTCTCTCTCTCTCTCTCTCTCTCTCTCTATCTATCTATCTTTCATTCAGCCGGTCTTCATTTCATACGTATATTTACGCATCCACGTTTTATAAATATGTATCACTTGTCTGTTATCCAATGCGAATGTTTCAGATTTTAACTTTTCTCTTTAGTGCTCTGAGTTTTATCATTATTTCCATTCTCTCTATCTCTCTCTCTCTATCTCTCTCTCTCTCTCGCCCACGCATTCTCTTTCTCTCTCTCTCTAATCTCGCCCTCCTCACTATCCTTCATCACATCTACAAAATGTGTGCTATGTATTAAATGCAGCTGATTTACTCTAGCAAGGAATTGGTAGATCTGTTGACTAAATAAAGTTGTTTGTAATGTCGTGTTTTTTAAATCATTGTAACGTGTACATAAAAACCGTTTATTTTAATACTTTTCTTCCGTTAACATTCATAGTGAATTTCGAAACGTTACTATAATTGTACATAATTTCCTGTGTGTACACATACAAAACACCAACTAGGCACAACTCTTCACGCAGCCAAAAAAAAAAAAAAAAAATGAAAGTAGAAAAGCTCCTTCGTAATACTCACTTTTAAAGACGTTCGTGTGTTTGCTCTAGCAAGCCATTTTGTAAATTAGCAGTAGTTTACTTTTCAAGAGGTTTTCATGTTTAATTTTTTTTGCAGCGGATTGGCTGAGCAGATGTCGCTCTTAAGTAGTTACCTAATATGATTGCTTAGGATAAAGTCTATTATATATTATAAAAATCGAACCTTACAGTATAAAATCTACTATCGATCTGAAAAGAACGGGGGGGGGGGGGGGGGGGAATCTGCAATCTAATAACAACAACCAAGAGTTAAGGTTAAAGTAGGATCAAGTCTACTGCAATAGTTCTTAAAACGAAGTGTAAGGAATAAAGTCTTTTACGATTGATCGTAAAACGAAGTGTAAGGAATAAAGTCTTTTACGATTGATCGTAAAACGAAGTGTAAGGAATAAAGTCTTTTACGATTGATCGTAAAACGAAGCGTAAGGAATAAAATCTACTACTAAAGATCTTAAAACTAATCGTAAAGGATAAAGTCTTCTACCATATATCTTAAAACGAAAAGTAAAGGATAAAGTCCACTTCTATAGATCTTAAAACGACGCGTAAAGAATAAAGTCGACTACTATAAATCTTAAAACGAACTGTAAAGGAAGAAGTGAGATAAAGTCTACTACTATAGATCTTAAAAACGAACTGTAAAAATATTTTTAATAGAACAAAAAAGACTTAGATAAAGACAGGTAAGCGTTTATAACTGTTTCTAGGTGTAATTTATATTTTATTCTTCTTTCCTTGTTAATTCTGTAACAGTTGATATTGCAATGTTATTGTGTTGAATTTTAAGTGTGTGTGCAGAAAAGACGATGGTCATATGTTGGACATGTGATGAGAAGAGATAATAACCGAATAGCAAAGCAAGCCCTCATGTGGGAAACAACAGGTATGAGAAAAAAAAGGAATACCCAGAGAGACACTGAGAAAAACATTGATGAGAGAGGCAAGAGCAACAGGATTCGGCTCCCTCAATGAGATGGAGCTGCTTGCACAGAACAGAGACAAATGGCGAGATTTGATAAAATATCTTTAAAAGAATTGAAAACTGCTAGAACAGAAATTCAGATAAGAGAAGGAGTATCTTGGTCTACGCCCTATGGGCCGGCTACGGCTCGAAAGGTCAATAGATAGATAGATGGTATGTGTGTGCGTCCATCTCTGGTGTCTTCCAAAAGGAGAGAGAGAGAGAGAGTTTACTCCGAGGGCTGACGTAAAGACCATCTGCCCCAGTGTTGGTCTGAGTAGCGAGCATGTTAAGGATATTTTTTTGTTCGGTTAAAAAAAAAAAAATAAATAATAAAAAAACCATTGGCCCTACCGGAAACACAATTGCCGGTTTGCTCAAACATTCACTTCACTCGGCAACCGGTTTACCACACTTCCATATCTTCCTTTTAAAACTCCCCAACCTCCCGCAACATTTGACTTTTCCACGTTCATCACCAGTCTTATCATACATACAACGTCAGTCTCTATGTTATGCTGCTAAGCTATGTTTTTTTAAACAAAAAAACTGCACTGTCTCTGATTCTTGTCATGAATTTACATACACACTCCTTGATTTATTTTCCACACTCACTATCAGGCAGTGTCAGCAGCCACATGAGCATTGTTTCCGTCATGCTCGCTAAATTATATTCCAGGCATATTCCCCTATGAATCTCATTATATTTCCGTACACAAGGAAAAAAAACCCAGATAATACGATAACGTTTCCTCTCACCCAACACGTTTTTAACTTGAAACGTTCACCATCCGTGCTAAATCATATATGCTCTTTTTAACTGGGAGCCGCGTTACCTCAGTTGTTAGTGAACTGGACTACAAAGGAAAAGGGGTAGAGTTCGATCCCAACCGACGGGATTCAAAAACAGGGTTCACTGTAGTCCGGGTGAACTGGACTATAAAGGACAAGGGGACCGGTTCGATTCCAAAGACCGGGTTCACCCAGTCTTAAATGGATACCGGATTTTTTTCTGGGAAAGTAAAGCGGCACTCCCGTGTGTTACCGGGGCCTCATTATGTGGGAAGTAAAGAATAGTGACACTGTGACCTTCCAGGCATGTCGTAAGAGGCGACTAAGGAGGTTGATCGATGGCTTGACAAGCTGTCATTGTAAAAAGCATTGTTATGGAAACAGAACGATAGATTTTAGAAGTAGTGATCTCTGCAATTTGTGCCATTTTGGCACGCAAGATTTCTGTTTTTGAGATTGTAGTTCTGCCCTTTGTGCCGTCTTAGGCTCGAAAGGACAATAGATAGATAGAAAACGGCACGGGCGTAATACCGACCACATTACCCCAAATATCATGTACTGACGGACACCATATTCCCTATATGCCACATCGCGTGACGGGGGCTCTTTACTTTTTTTTTTTTTTACT
Organism: Megaustenia siamemsis; assembly: GCA_032433765.1. Classification (NCBI taxonomy): domain Eukaryota; kingdom Metazoa; phylum Mollusca; class Gastropoda; order Stylommatophora; family Ariophantidae; genus Megaustenia; species Megaustenia siamemsis. The sequence continues at coordinate 39,327,644 of JAVIAB010000139.1, forward strand.
TCTCTTTAACTGTGTTCTTTGATTTACTTTTCTCGTGATAGTAAGAGATAGAATGTTCCAATATTTTAAGAATAAGTAATGTCTTCTTAATATTTTGCTCCACCGTTTGAATCATGAAGAGGTGGTATATTTAACCATCAGGATAATGCTAGTTATGTCGTTAGAGATATTGTTGTACGGAACATCTTTCTTCTCTCTGATTCCATCTATCCACTGAGTTGTTGCGATATTGGCCTTCATTCTTCCCTCTCCCTTCAATCTATCCATTGAGCTGTTGTCATGTTAACCTTCATTCTTCTCTCTGATTCCATCTATCCATTGAGTTCTTGCCATATTAAACTTCTTTCTTCTCTCTGCTTCCATCTATCCATTGAGTTGTTGCCATATTAAACTTCTTTCTTCTCTCTGCTTCCATCTATCCATTGAGTAATTGCCATATTAAACTTCTTTCTTATCTCTGCTTCCATCTATCCATTGAGTTGTTGCCATATTAAACTTCTTTCTTCTCTCTGCTTCCATCTATCCATTGAGTTGTTGCCATATTAAACTTCTTTCTTCTCTCTGCTTCCATCTATCCATTGAGTAATTGCCATATTAAACTTCTTTCTTATCTCTGCTTCCATCTATCCATTGAGTTCTTGCCATATTAAACTTCTTTCTTCTCTCTGCTTCCATCTATCCATTGAGTTATTGCCATATTAAAATTCTTTCTTCTCTCTGATTCCATCTATCCATTGAGTTGTTGTCATATTAAACTTCTTTCTTCTCTCTGCTTCCATCTATCCATTGAGTTGTTGCCATATTAAACTTCTTTCTTCTCTCTGATTCCATCTATTCATTGAGTTGTTGCCATATTAAACTTCTTTCTTCTCTCTGATTCCATCTATCCATTGAGTTGTTGCCATATTAAACTTCTTTCTTCTCTCTGATTCCATCTATCCATTGAGTTGTTGCCATATTAAACTTCTTTCTTCTCTCTGCTTCCATCTATTCATTGAGTTCTTGCCATATTAAACTTCTTTCTTCTCTCTGATTCCATCTATTCATTGCGTTGTTGCCATATTAACCTTCTTTCTTCTCTCTGATTCCATCAATGCACCTTTCCTGTGCCGTCCTCTCCCCTTGCAGTTCGATGTTTTATGCACGTGCTGCAAATCTCCTGGGTATAATTCTGGCCGAATGCCCAAACCGCCTAACTCTTTGATGTTCGATAAAATCGTTGACATTTTCTGAGACTGTTCCTACATATTTGTTTGTCGTTCCGCAGTTTCTTTTTTCTTTATCTCTCCTATTTTGGGAAATCCCAGAAGATTCGTGACTCATGTGCTAGTGTGTCAAGAGCAAAGGACCAAGCTCGATCCTGAACGAGGACTTATAAGTTCACATCCGTCAACGTGCACACAAGATTATTTTCTGGGAAAGAAAAGCGGTAGTGACATAATGCTGACCACATCATCCATCACGGCTCCCCCCCCCCCCCTCCCCCCCCCACACACAAAAAACTAAGAAAAAACAAATTCAAAATAATTAAATGTGTGAATAGGGAGCCGCGATAGCTCAGTGGTTAGTGAACTGGACTACAAAAAACAAGAGTTCGATCATGATCGACGGCTCCCAGGTTCACCCAGCCTTAAGCGGGTACCGAATTTTTTTCTGGTAAAGTACAGCGGCACGGTTGTAATACCGACAACATTACCCCAAAAATCATGTGCCGAAGGTCTGTAAAAACTATGGCCACTAACACCATGTTCGTTATTTGCCACTTGGCGTGATGGGGTTCTTAACTTAACTTAAATGTGTGAATGGTTTTAAAAAAACAACAGATGAAACAGATTCAAGGATGTTTCTCTTTCCTTCTTTTTCTTTGTTTTATTTGCAACATTACTTGTGTATATCATTCCGCATGATGCGATTTTAATTAGCTCTTCTTATATACCTAACTGAAGACATTGATTTAGTCAATGAAGCTCAACACTAGACTTGAGATACGGTCATTTTGTCCAGCATATTGCGGGTATAGCTATAATAATGTGAAATAAATCTCAGTAGAACGATATCTACAATCTTATGCTGGTCACTGCATTTATTTGTACACAATTTTTAATATTGACATTTCAATCATTCCATTTAAAAAATGACAGACAATACAAACAAGATGAATAAATAATTTTCTAGGACACAGATTTTTCAATGTGTATGTTAAAGGATGCAAACAAAGATATTTAGTGAGAAACCTTACAAACATTGAATAATGGAAAGAATATGCGCATAGTCGTATGTCACAATAAAGTTGTTATTTACATTGTGATAATATAATAGGTGCATAAATAATGGGTGCTAATATAATGGGTGTTAATGTGATGGGTGTTAATATGATGGGTGCTAATATGATGGGTGTTAATATGATGGGTGATAATATGATTGGTGCTAATATGATGGGTACTAATATAATTAGTGCTAATATGATGGGTGCTAATATTATGGGTGTTAATATGATGGGTGCTAATATGATGGATGTTAATATGATGAGTGCGAATATGATTGGTGCTAATATAATGTGTGCTAATATGATGGGTGCTAATATGATTGGTGTTAATATAATTGGTGTTAATATGATGGGTGTTAATATGATGGGTGATAGTAGGATGGGTGTTAAGGCGATGGGTGTTAATATGATGGGTGTTAATATGATGTGTGTTAATGTGATGGGTGTTAATATAATTGGTGTTAATATGATGGGTGTTAATATGATGGGTGATAGTATGATGGGTGTTAAGGCGATGGGTGTTAATATGATAGGTGATAATATGATGGGTGTTAATATAGTTGGTCTTAATATGATGTGTGTTAATGTGATGGGTGTTAATATAATTGGCGTTAATATGATGGATGTTAAAGTGATGGATTTTATAATATGATGGGTGCTAATATGATGGGTGCTAATATGATGGGTGCTAATATGATGGATGTTAATATGATGGGTGTTATAATATGATGGGTGCTAATATGATGGGTGCTAATATAATGGGTGTTAATATGATTGGTGTTAATATGATGGGTGCTAATATGATGTGTGCTAATATGATGGGTGTTAATATGTTGGGTGCTAATATGATGGGTGTTAGTATGATGGGTGTTAATATGATGGGTGTTAGTATGATGGTTGTTAATATGATGAGTGTTAATATAATATGTGTTAATTTGATGTGTGTTAGTTAATATGATGAGTGTTAATATGATAGGTGCTAATATGATTGGTGTTAACATGATGGGTGCTAATATTATGGCTGTTAATATGATGGGTGTTAATTTGATGGGTGCTATTATGATGAGTGTTAATATGATTGATATTAATATGATTGGTGTTAATATGATGGGTGTTAATGTGATGGGTGTTAATATGATGTGTGTTAATATGATGGGTGCTAATATGATGGGTGCTAATATGATGGGTGCTAATATGATGGGTGCTAATATGACGGGTGTTAACATGATGGGTGTTAACATGATGGGTTGTTAATATGATGGGTGCTATTGTGATGGGTGTTAATATGATGTGTGTTAATATGATGGGTGCTAATATGATGGGTGTTATTATGATGGGTGCTAAAATGATGGGTGTTAATATTATGGGTGCTAATATGATGGATGTTAATATGATAGGTGTTAATATGATGGGTGCTAATATGATGGGTGTTAATATGATGGGTGTTAATATGATGGGTGCTAATATGATGGGTGTTAATATGATGGATGCTAATATGATGGGTGCTAATATGATGGGTGCTAATATCTATCTATCTATCTATTGACCTTTCGAGCCGTAATCGGCCCATAGGGCGTAGACCAAGATACACCTTCTCATATATGAATTTTTGTTCTAGCAGTTTTCTTTTAAAGATATTTTATCAAATCTCGCCATCTGTCTCTGTTCTGTGCAAGCAGTTCTATCTCATTGAGGGAGCCGACTCCTGCTGCTCTTGCCTCTCTCATCAATGTTCTTCTCAGTGTCTCCCTGGGTCTTCCTCTTTTTCTTTTACCTGTTGTTTCCCATATGAGGGCTTGCTTTGCTATTCGATATTATCTCTTCTCATCACATGTCCAACGTATGACCATCGTCTTTTCTTTATTACTGAAGATATTAGTGGTTGATTGGCGATTTCTCTAATTTCCTCGTTCGTTTTGAATTCGTTCCATGCTATACCAAGTATTTTCCTTAGACATTTATTTTCGAATGCGTTCAACTTTGTTTCTATATCTCTTGTTGTTTTCCAGCTTTCACACGCATACGTAAGGGTTGATAGTACATTTGATTTGAATAGCCTAAGTTTTGTGTTTGTGCTAATGAGTTTTGATTTCCACAATAATGCTAATATGATGGGTGCTAATATGATGGATGCTAATATGATGGATGCTAATATGATGTGTGCTAATATGATGGATGCTAATATGATGGGTATAAATACTATGGGTGCTAATATGATGGGTGCAAATAATATGGGTACTAATATGATGGGTGCAAATACTATGGGTACTAATATGATGGGTGCAAATACCATGGGTGCTAATATGATGGGTGCAAATACTATGGGTGCTAATATGATGGGTGCAAATACTATGGGTACTAATATGATGGGTGCAAATACTATGGGTGCTAATATGATGGGTGCAAATACTATGGGTACTAATATGATGGGTGCAAATACTATGGGTGCTAATATGATGGGTGCAAATACTATGGGTGCTAATATGATGGGTGCAAATACTATGGGTACAAAAATGATGGGTGCTAATATTATTTATTAAAATCTTTGCTCATTCTATGATTTGGAATTAGATAATTATTGTACAACTTGTTGATAGAGGATCAATATGTGCAAAGTGCGGGGCGACCTAAAACTGTCGACGTTGAACTTCAGTGGGTGAAAAATTCATCTTCTGAGTGAAGTAAACTGGTAATATATCAAAGCTATTCTAAAGGATGGGAGGGGATATATTTTGTTATGGGTGGAAATGTTCAAAACTCAGATGTTGATCCGGTTCACAGAAAACAAATCTTCACAGCTTTATAGGTTAGGGACATATCATAACGGTGAGGTGGTGCTAGTAGCACGTTGGTTAGCTCTTTGGATTTGCGAATAAATCAACATGGATTTAGCTCCAGTCCTATATTCTTTAGTCCGGTCAGGAAAAATGTGCAGGTAAAATATATTAATTTAGCTTTCTCACCTTCAATATATGGGGCCTAAAGCGATGAATGTACTCCTCTTCATTACTGTATGCTACAGGATGGATTTCCGTTACCTGATGGAGATCAGAACGTAACAAATTTCCTTGTCGTGAATTGTTTGGGAGACGATTAGCGGAAAGATTTTGTGAACATCTACGAGATGTTCAACAGAATACTGGTAGTCCAGTGTCTTCCCATTTCAACTCCTAAGACCACAAGGGCAAAGACGACATCTGTATCACTGGTATTGTCCTTTGTTACTTCGGCGACCGCAGCCGATTTGCTTTGGAGAATCGTCTCATAGTCCAGTTTGGTTCGCTGACTCCACGAGGCATGAATGTATCTCACTCGTACACATAGTTTCCCTTTAGTTGCTCCTTTTCTATTGCATAGCCTTCTCTGCTGCCCATGTTTGGGCACTTTATGCTTTCCACTATGCCATACTATTCATAGTTCTCCTCCACTAGCCCCCACTGAGACACTTCGGTGGTCTCCTATACCTCTTTTTCTGTGTTACTTACCCTTCATATGTTTTTATTGTACCCCACTCTCAGACATCTCACTCTTTCTGCATTTTGAGTACCTGTTATTCTTCTGTTCTATTCTTTCTCCTTTGTGTTTGCACACTGACCTAGGTGTGTACGCTTCTGGTTATGTGGGCGTTATGCGCACATTTCTACATATAAATGATTGTCCCCATATGGGTGTGCATATGCATGTATGTGTTCATATGTATGGGTATTGGTGTATATATATATATATATATATATATATGCATTTATATGTATGTATGTATATATATATATATATATGTAAATATATATATATATATATAGGTGTGTGCATGTCTGTTTGTGCGTGTATATACGTATACACGCATCTGTGTGTGTATACATGTATTTGTGGGCCCTTAGATACTTTTAGACATTGTCAGTGTCTTTGCAGTCGAGGTAACCTAGACGGCGTTCCCCCACACTCGCATATTTTTAGAACCCTTCACACGGTCTTGACCAGCAGGGTATAATTACAGTTACACCCGTGTGACTATTTCTTTCCCATTCTAACCACGGTCTACGACACAGGGAAGACATTTTTCTTTTCTTAAACCAGTTTCGATTATTTTGTTTTGGATGTTTCATTACTAGTTAGCTATGTAGGATTAGTTTTATTTACTTACATATCTGTGTGTGTTGTTTGTTTGTTCCTGCTGAAGGCCTATTGAGCGGAAACGTCGTTCAAATCTGTGTCGTCTATCAATCACGTACAACTTTTACCATACCATTTTTTCTATTTTTTTTTTCAATTATCCTTCGTGAATTGTTTGCAGTTTCAACTAATTTGTAATAACAAGCAGCAATTTGTTAACAGAGAATGATAATTGTAATCTCTGCCGTAAAAGTAATATCTTTGAACAACGTAGAGGGAGTAGTTTATTTAGATCCACAGCAAAGCAGCAATAATTAAAGTCAAAACGGCGCTGAAAAATATTGATTGCCGTTACAGATACAGAATGATGGTGCCCGTTCGCATACCTAATAAATTATGCATTGGGGGGGGGGGGTGTAGACTGGAGGGGTGCCCTATTGTAAAATGCTTTTTCATGTGATCTCACATGCACCATCAGTTATTTCTCGCGAACTGTCAGAAACTTGCCACTAAACCTCTAGCTATCTCAGATTCTAGACTCAACACGCAGAGCGCGCACAATTATTTTTACTCTTGCAAAATTATTTCTCGAGTCTAGGAAAGAAAAGGGCAAATAGAAGCAAAGTTGGCAGGCATAGATCGATTTGATGAGATCGAACATCTACCTTACAATGAGATGGATGGCGAAAAACACCACGAATCCTATACGGCCTCAATCGGCACTGTAAGGCTCAAGATCAAGGTAATTTTTTTTGCTGAGCCACTTGAAACGCCTTGTGTAAACACCAATGTATTGGGAAACTTCTCGCATAATCACCAGCCTTCTCCGCTTAATTTTAAGCCACATCTTGGTGAAACCATAGCATCACCAGGCAGAAGTTAACTCGAGAAAAACATGCACTTGTGTTTGGTGTGTTTTGTTTGGCAAAGTCCCCATTACTCTCACGGGGAAATCCACCCCACATCTCGCGAAATTCCTCCCACGTCTCGAATATTATTATTGACGTGACGTGTAACTCCTTTCCACTTCCAGAAATTACTATTAACGTGACATGTGATTCCTCTCCACGTCTCAGAAATTATTATTAACGCGATGCGTAACTTCTTTCCACACCTTGGAAATTCTTGTTTACGTGACTCTTGACTCTTTGATACGTCACGGAATACCCTTCTAACGTTACGCGTAACACGCGTGACTCCTTTCTACATCTGGCAATATTCCTTATTAACGTTACGAATAATTCATTTCCATATATCGCGATATTCATTATTACCGTTACGAGTAATTCATTTCCATATCTCGCGATATTCCTCATTAATGTTACGAGTAATTCCTTTCCACATCTCGCGATATTCTTTATTAACGTCACGAGTAATTCCTTTCCACATCTCGCGATATTTCCTATAAAAGTCACGAGTAATTTTTTTTTCCACATCTCGCAAAACTCCTGTCTACTTCACTCGAAATTCCTTTTCAGATCTCGCAAAGGCTCGATCCTCCCTCTCATCTCAGAACACTCGGTTCACCTCTACTAAAATTTCCGCTCGTGAGATCTGTAATGGGGTAAGCCTAAAACAATTATAACGAACATTAAATAATCAAAAGACTAGTTCAAGTTGTTTGTTGTTAGAATCACCATCACTGTACACCGGATCTATAGTTCCTCCGATATCCCTCTCGAGAATCTTGGGAAAATCCGAGGAGAATCTTGGGAAAATCCGAGGAGAATCTTGGGAAAATCCGAGGAGAATCTTGGGAAAATCCGAGGAGAATCTTGGGAAAATCCGAGGAGAATCTTGGGAAAATCCGAGGAGAATCTTGGGAAAATCCGAGGAGAATCTTGGGAAAATCCGAGGAGAATCTTGGGAAAATCCGAGGAGAATCTTGGCCTGTGTGCACGAACGCCGTAGCACGGTTCAGAATCCTCAAAATTAAAGTGGAAAGATACAAGCGTCCAGTCAACAGAGTGGAAATAATCATGGACAATCAAAATAAGAAGCTAAAATGACTTGGCGTTTGTTTGATCATTAAGCTTTCTTCAAAGCGAGTCAGCGTACGGAGAATGTGAGGGAAAAAAAGAAAACAAACATCGATAACAGGATTAAATTGTCAATGACATCATGAATAACTTTGCAGGATATTAAAGAGAGAAGTGTGTCTGATCTTTAAACAACACGTACAATTGTCCTTGTTAAGTCTCAAATCTAAATTGGTAACTGATTTTGAACAAGCTTCACCTCAATACTAAGATGTCTTTACTGTCCATGAAGCAAAAACCGAATCCTTTTGGGCAATTCGGTAATCACGTTGTGAGCGTGTTAGTTATTTCACTCCAACGAGGAAAAAAAAACAGTTTGATCCTATAGGGAATGGAGCCGCGTCCATCTGATTGAAAAACGACTGACTCAATCCACTCGGCCACCCAATAATGTCTTTTTAATGAAGGAGATTGTTGGATGTACCAACCACAATGTTCTAACTGTTTTCAGCTTTACGTCATTGTTCATTGTTTTCATGAAATCGGGAAGAAGGTAACTGACAGTTTGATTTACATGAAAATAAGATTTGTATGAGGGCTAAAACTTTGTTTTCTTTTCAAATGGTCTATCTCAATAGCTAACAATGTAGGCAGATGACAACCTTTTTAAAAGGTATCGGTCAAAATAATTGCTTGTTAAGAACAGTATAATTATTATTACAGAGGTGAGAATATTTAATCATCATCATCACCATCATGTGCCACACCGGTTGGCGTTGGCGATCATGTCCTTCCACAATCTTCTATCCACAGTGCATCGTATGAGTTCTGTTGTTGACTGTTTTCCATGCCATGACACCAAGCTATCCAGTATTTTCCCTCTTTGTCGTCCGCGATCTCTCTTTCCTTTTATTTTGCCAGTTGTAACCAAGTATTCCAACTTTCCTCTTCTCATGATGTGCCCAAAAAATGTTGATTGCTTCTTTCTGATGTTTTTTAAGAGCTCCCTTTATGTGTTGACCTCTGTGAGAACTTTCTCATTGGTCTTTTTAGCTGTCCAGAGAACTTTCAACATTCTTCGAATATTTAATGTGATTGAAAAAACAAGACAAAATTAGAAATGGGGATATGCTGTAATAAAGTAAAAAAAATAGTAAAGTAACCCCGTCACGTCAAGTGACGTATAGGGAATATGATGTTAGTGACCATAAATTTTACAGACCTTCATCACACGATTTTTGATGTAATATGGTCGGTATTACGCCCGTGCCGCTTTACTTTCCCAGAAAAAAAAAATCCGGTACCCATTAATGGCTGGGCGAACCGGCAGTCGTCGGTTGGGATCGAACCCTACCTCTTGTCCTTTGTAGTCCAGTTCACTACCCATTGAGCTATCGCGGCTCCCATATAATGTAATAAGCCGTCAATAAATGTTGAAAGAAAAGCAGACTCAATGGTCGACAGCGAATGACATAGATTGAAATAATATTAGAAACACAAGGGTAGGAGAAACCAACAGAAAAGCAATAGATCACAGATTATATCTCCCATCGACGCTGAAATGCAAATAAGGAAGTAAAGAAGCAAAGAGTTAGAGTAACACACGTTCTTGATCATTAAGAAACATCAGTTAAAATGGTTTGAAGATTCAACAGGAACAAAAGCAGACAACATACCTCAAAAATCATTAATATTCAGAAACAACGAAAAGATGGGAAATGGGAGACCTAGATTCTTTGTTTTTTTTTCTTCAATTCCAGTTGTACCCGTTCGGGTGTCGAGGGAGAAACAGAGTTCTGGTTCTCAACCTTTTAGCAGATTCACTGTCAGTTGATGATGGATATAGCAATAAGCAACATCATGCTGGCGACACACGATAAAACAATGACGCGAACGAATAGTCCATTCTCTCTCGACGCTGAAAGGCAACAGAGCCAGAGAGAAGGAGAGGAAGTAAAGATAAAGCCATAACGAAATTGATACCGCATTTAATAAATGAGAATCAAGGGAGATTCGATGCTTCATTTTTGTGTTATACTTTCAAATATGAATACATAGTACAATTGCATTGGATAACAGAATATTATTGTTAAAGAGTCAAGTGATCTTCAAACTTTTATGCTAGGCGCCCACTTTCGTAAAAGTTGTAAAACTAAAATGATTTCTTTATGCCCATTAGCAATTTAATATTAAATTGTTGCATGTCCTAGGCACACACATTATTAATTTTATGAAAAGTTGGATTAAAATCGATGGACTAAAGTGTGCATACTTTGTTAGATTTTCGTTAGAAAAAATGCTTTGTCACATCTTTAAGTAACTTTAATCTGATATTTTTTTCTGACAATATTATTGGCGGCATTAAAGTAAATTATACCAGCCTTTAGTATCAACCGGGAACCGCGATAGCTCAGTGGTTAGTGAACTGGACTACAAAGGACAAGAGGTAAGGTTCGATCTCAAACCGACGGACTCCAGTTCACCCAGCCTTTAATGGGTACCGGATTTTTTTCTGGGAAAGTAAAGCAGCACGGGCGTAATACCTACCACATTACCTCAAAAATCATCTGCCGAAGGTCTGTAAAATTTGTGGTCACTAACACCATATTTCCCTATACGCCACTTGGCGTGACGGGGGTACTTTACTTTACTATTGCGTTAGTATCAACCAATACTGAAGTTCAAAGTGATAGTTACATCATCATCTTCTTCTTCACTTTCTTTTGTGGTCTATTTTGTTGATGAAGATAAAAATGTACAAAGTTCTGGTTTCCGCCCGTCAAGCAGCTTCAGCCATTCACAGTAGACGTAGCTGTAGTGTTTCATTGACGTTTTAGGTCAATCTTCCTCTGGGTCTGTTTATTGCTCGTCTCCCTTCTCATCTTTTAATATGTGTTTTTTATGGACAGGAATATTCATAGATAGTAAAAAAAAAGTAAAGTACTCCCGTCACGCTAAGCGGCGTATAGGGAAATATTGTGTTAGTGACCCTATATTTTACAGACCTTCAGCACATGATTTTTGGGGTAATGTGGTCGGTATTACGCCCGTGCTGCTTTACTTTCCCAGAAAAAAACGGTCCCAATTTAAGGCTGGGTGAACCCGGAAGCCGTCGATTGGGATCGCACCCTACCCCTTGTCCTTTGTAGTCCAGTTCACTAACTACTGAGCTATCGCGGCTCCCTTACATTCATAGATGCTCAGACTATTTTGTTTCTTGTTTCTGTATGTAGCTTAGAATTGTTTCAATGCTCACTCTCCTACAACATTATTTCTGATTCTCTCTTTTCTGGTCACTCCAACCTCTTTTCTCTTTAACATCTCATCTGTGTCATAACTAGCTTCCCTAATCGTTTAATTGTAAGTGACCATATACGGCATTGTCAGCACAATGTGGGAATGAAGATTTGTGTGTATAATATGTTTCTTGATGGTGATATTGTTTTTATTTAATCACATTTAGATTGTATTAGTTCTTCTTAAAGTATTTTATCTTAGTACATAATATTATATCTCTAAAATCACATTGTATTCGTAGTAGGTAGTTCAGAGTTAATGTAGCTTACCAGCTTACAAAACATTTCAAATTCAACTACTTGTACCTAAAATGATTGCACTCTTTCAGTGTTCACATAAGTGCTTTTACAAATTTCAGTTAGTTTATTTTGTAGCATTCATCATAATCATCATCATTGAGTGCCGTCTCCGCATCGAAGGTTGGCTACCATGGAGCGCCATTCCACTCTGTCTTTTGCATTTTGCTTTGATGGTGCAGATTGTCAAAGATTATCTTGTCCATCTTTTGATATTACTCGTCCATGTTAGTCTTGGTCTGCCTCTGCCTCTTTTACCTTGTATTTTTCCTTCCAATATTACTTTAATTAGGCTGTTGTGTCTTTTAACATGACCCAAAAATTGCATTTGTCTTATTGTAATTGTGTTTATTAGTTCTCTTTTCATTTTTAGTTGTTTTAAAACTTCATCGTTTGTTTTCTTTTTTTTTTTTATCATCCATTTCTACCTATTCTTCTATAAATCCACATTTCAAAGGCTTCAATTTTCTGTTCTGTTTTCTTGTCTAATGTCCATGTTTCTGCACCATACAGGTATATTGAGAAGATGTCGTTTGTTTTCTTTTCCTTCCATCCAATTCTACCTATTCTTCTATAAATCCACATTTCAAAGGCTTCAATTTTCTGTTCTGTTTTCTTGTCTAATGTCCATGTTTCTGCACCATACAGGTATTGAGAAGATGTAACATTTTGATATTCTTAGTTTTAGCCCTGGTGTTATTTGTTTTCACGCTATATATTTTTCATGGCATTAAAATGACTTTTTGCCATACCTTTTCTTTGTGTAACAGTAAATTCAACAAATACAAGGCATGCCACCAACTCTATTGCTGTAAGCGCCATATAATGGACGGCGTGGTCCAAGTTAGAAACACTCCAAATAAAACAGTACACAAATGTGTGTATTTTAACGAACTCGGGAAAGTGAGAGAATATCAACAGATTAGATAACACAGAAAATAATTAACAGCGCTAATGAAGGCGGAAGCCGGATAAATTGCCACAGTTTTTTGTTTATTTCTAGCGGTAAACGGTGTCAACGAAATCAGTGCATATAATGTCTTATATAATAAAATCAGTGCATTTAATGTCTTATACAACTAAATCAGTGCATCTAATGTCTTGTACAATGAAATCAGTGCATATAATGTCTTATACAACTAAATCAGTGCCTCTAATGTCTTATACAATGAAATCAGTGCATCTAATGTCTTATACAATGAAATCATTGCATTTATTGTCTTTTATTTGATAATGGACAGAGCAAAGAAATAATTGTATAAAAATATATTTATTGACTGTTTGCTCTTAAAACATGTTAATCTATTTCTATAAAGCACGCAATCCTAATTGACCTGCCAATATAGTTACTTTACAGGGGGTTAACGCGTTAGCGGAGTGAGTACAACAGCTGTCAATGATAATACAACATATTAGAGATGGGAGTGGTGGGGTAAGTTCATCGCTCCACAACCTAAATGTTCTCGATTCGGACCAAATTTGGAGCGGTTATTTTTTTTTAACTTCCAGAAACACCTGATCACAAGTTAGATCGGGTAACGTAGTCCTATCGGAGCCGAACAATATAGAGAAAGTGCCGTGTTTATGTTAAACATATACAAGAACGCTAAGCAGTTCACGTCAAACAGACTAGGCTGTATGCTGCTGTTCGGGCCATGTGTAGAACAGAAATACAAGTCCTGCTATCTTTCTTAGTAATTAACCAGCTTTCTAAACTCATCAATGCTACGGAGATCGCGCAATGCTCTTATATCTTCTGGTGCTATCAGGAAAGAGATGAGATTTTAAATGACCGCTGCCCTTGTGTATAGTCCTAACACTACACACACACACCCACACCCACGCGCGCGCACGCACACACCCACACCTACACACCCACACCCACATAAATGTAATAATGATTATGTGTTTACATAGACGACATCCCACTTCTCCAGTAAGAGTGTCAAGAAAGCCATTACGACCCGTCACAGTAATGATTAAAAGGGCACCCTGCTCTATGAACTCGTGGCATCACATCAACAACAAAGAATTGTGCGCACACACGTACAGTAATTGTTTAAATTATTCATCTATTTCTTTTTACCAGTTTAAACAGAGGTCTCATTTTAAAATTGTCTTGATACAGTCGAAATGAACCCTGCCTTCCTATTTGATAGATACATTATGAGCTAACTATCAGGTTCAGGAAGGCAACAGTTGGAAGACACTTGATTTATTCCCATCTCCCATTCCCTCAAGTAAACTTGATCAAGATTATAGAGTGGAACACGAGGAACAACCTGTAACGACCACAACGTATACTCTTAGAGTCTTCTATCACTTCGACTCAACATCGAATTTCAGCTTAGGCCTGGAATTACATCCTATCCAGGAATATTGAAAGGAAGACCCCTATGACGTATAAGTTCAAGGGTGGCCATAAGTTTTCTGGGTACATGGCCGGGTTCCCGTTTGGTACAATCGAATAGTCTTTCCATAATACTTAATCTTACGTAAGGTATATCGAGTGTCTAGAGTTATCTGAGACAGACTAAAAAAAAAGAGTAGTAGATCCCGTGTTTATTATGAACGCATATAAATTAAAAATAAATACTTAGCAATAAATTAAGAGAAAAGAGCAAATTGTAGTCAAGCAAAACTAAAACAAAACAAGTAAAACAAAAAGTTAGTTTAGTTAGTTGGTTAGTTTAGGTAGTTGGTTAGTTTATTTAGTTGGTTAGTTTAGTTAGTTGGTTTGTTTAGTTAGTTGGTTAGTTTAGGTAGTTGGTTAGTTTAGTTAGTTTGTTAGTTTAGTTAGTTGGTTTGTTTAGTTGGTTGGTTAGTTTAGTTAGTTGGTTTGTTTAGTTAGTTGGTTAGTTTATTTAGTTGGTTAGTTTAGTTAGTTGGTTAGTTTAGTTAGTTGGTTAGTTTAGTTAGTTTTGTTTGTTTAGTTAGTTGGTTAGTTTAGTTAGTTGGTTTGTTTAGTTAGTTGGTTAGTTTATTTAGTTGGTTAGTTTAGTTAGTTGGTTTGTTTAGTTAGTTGGTTAGTTTAGTTAGTTGGTTAGTTTAGTTAGTTGGTTTGTTTAGTTAGTTGGTTAGTTTAGGTAGTTGGTTAGTTTATTTAGTTAGAGATAATATGAATGAGGACTTTTACCAAAATGTCGTAGTTTGTCTCGTTTATTTTTAGGTTCAGCTGCTTAATACCATTTTATGTTTATTTTATATATTTAGTAAGTTGGTTTGTTGGTTTATTTGTTGGTATTTGGTTTGTTGGCTGGTTAGTTTAATTAGCTTATTTAGTCAGTTTAGTTAATTTAGTCAGATAGTCAGTTATTCAGTTTATCAACGAGTCAGCTAGGCAGTCGGTTGGTTGGTTAGTTAATCAATCAGTCAGTCGGTTAGCTAGTTACTGGAGACAAATAATAATAAATTAATATTGTTATAGAGGGAAACTTCCAAGGCGATAATTCAGCGAATCATAGAAGGAAGAGGTATGTTTATAGCACCAGGAAAAAAATAACTCATGAACAACAGAAAAAAAAAACAAAGAACAATATATGGTCCGACGCAGGATCGAACCCGTGCTCCATGGCATAGCGCCTTGCCACGAAAAGCCAAACGCTTGGGACCACTGCCAAAGTGTTAGCCGAGATGGAAGTGTTTCTTAGCGTTTGGCTTTTCGGGGCAAGGCGCTGTGCCATGGAGTGCGGGTTCGATTCCACTTAGAACCATATATTGTTTTTTTTTCTTCTGTTGTTGATTATTTGTCATTATTCCGAGTGCTTTAAACATATCTCTACCTCCTATGATTCGCTCGATTAGTTAGTCAGTCACACAGCCATCCACGTAGTCAGCCAGACAATTAGTTGGTTGGTTGGTTTGTTGGTTAGTTAAAGTAGTTAGCTAGTTAGCACGGTAGTTGGTTGGTTGGTTTGTTGGTTAGTTATTTAATTCCTGGAAGTCCAAGACGATATATAGTGCAGATATCATAACTTTCCATGTCTGGCGATTCAATTTTCTGTCTTGTTTTTGTTGGGTTAATTATCGTCATCGTTTAGAAGTTAGAATGTATGTTCCAGAAACAGAGACTGTTTTACAATGGTGGTTTGTTTTGTCTCTGATGAAACGTCCACAGCAAGCATGAAGAAAAACAACGTTCTAGATTTTTAACCACACCCATACTTATATTATAGCTTTAAATTATACCAGTAATAGTAAGACTTGAAGTAAAATGCCTCTATAACGTAGGTACTCATGTTTCTTCTTAATTTTCTGGCTCTATAGTTTAGTACTGTTTCAAAAAAAAAAATTTGTGTTGACTCATCATCGAGTGCCTTCTCCACAACAAAGGTTGGCTACCATGGATCACCATTCTACTCTATTTCTTGCTTTAATGGTGCAAGCTGTGAATTTCTCTCCATGGCTTCCTTTGGAGTGTTTCGTGATGAGGCTCCAATCTCTTTCACGGTGGTCTACCATATTCATCTTTCGTGTGTTGACTAAATTTTCTTTTAAGCTGTTTTATATTTTTTTTATCTTTGTTTCCATCTATCTTCCCTCAATTTGATTTTTTTTTCATTTGCCAAAGTACATCAAGATACTTTCTTCTCAGAACATGAGCATCAAATCAATGAATATCTCAAACGTCAAAGATTCCTGATTGTGAAAGTAATCACCAATTTTAAAAACATGGGAGTTCTTAGAAAATGTACAGAAAATTCAGAAACAAATGTAAACGATAGAAACGATTCTGATTTTGTTCACGGTAAATTCACAAATAATGATGATTATGATCTCTGTGATGTTTTTAAAGATTTGTTCAGTGTATGTATTTTACTTTAAAAAATAACGTACAGAATAACCGAAAAACGAAAGCACTATCCAGACATCTTACTGAGACCAACAGCCCCTAAAACGTTCATAGAGCCAACGACAACCTCCAGGACACATAAATCAACTTTCACGACCCACTAGTTCCATAAACTTGTCTTCACGTCACGACTTATTCAATAAACTCATTATTCTCCCCCATTGGTCACATAAACTCATCGTCACTTCACTTTTGTTCCATAAACTTATTCTCATCGCTCCCCTGATTCTATAAAGCCAACATCAGAGTTGCACTGATTCTATAAGTTCAATCTCTATCGCCTTTTATTTTATTATCAGATACTCAACATCTTTGTGCTTTGTTTTCCCCATAAAAACCTATTATTATTATTCAAACCTCTCAAAGTAAGAATGTTTATCAAAACGCCATAACAAAATTCATCTGCGCCGTTGGACTGCGTGATGTGTGGTAGGGCAAATGAACATAAATTCGCATAAACAGAATCGACCCACAACTATTTACCCAAATGTTTTTTTGCTGAAAGTTCACGTCTTCTATTCAGCAGCTTGTGGGTCCTTGCCATTTGCTCTAATGCAAGATAGCAGAATTTTGCTGATGGCAATTATGTGAACAGCTATACTCTAGCGTAGATAACCTTAAGTAATTCAAGAAGTAAAATTTGCGCTCTGCAACGTCTTCATTTCAGCTTGACTTCATCACAGTGTGTACATTAACTCAGTGTTTCTGAGTTCAGTGTGTCTTCATTTCAGCTTGACTTCATCACAGTGTGTACATTAACTCAGTGTTTCTGAGTTCAGTGTGTCTTCATTTCAGCTTGACTTCATCACAGTGTGTACATTAACTCAGTGTTTCTGAGTTCAGTGTGTCTTCATTTCAGCTTGACTTCATCACAGTGTGTCATTAACTCAGTGTTTCTGAGTTCAGTGTGTCTTCATTTCAGCTTGACTTCATCACAGTGCGTCATTAACTCAGTGTTTCTGAATTCAGTGTGTCTTCATTTCAGCTTGACTTCATCACAGTGCGTTATTAACTCAGTGTTTCTGAGTTCAGTGTGTCTTCATTTCAGCTTGACGTCATCACAGTGTGTACATTATCTCAGTGTTTCTGAGTTCAGTGTGTCTTCATTTCAGTGTGTCCTCAATTTAGTTTGTCTTCGTCTTAGTGTGTCTTCACCGCAGCAAATCTTCATCACAGTGTCTACATTTAAGTTTGCCTCAAAATGAAAATTATAAATGCAAGGAAATATGACAAAAGAATTGGCCAACAGAAGAGCTAATGACAGTCATTATAATTTCCCTCAACGCCGAAAGGCATATGAGATTGAAAGGAAAGATGAAGATGAACACACATAACGAGACACAACAATACAATTTTCATTATTCCAAGATACCGTTGACTAGTTAAGGTTCTCCCTGCGCTAGTTAATTAGTTGGTTAGCTAATTAGTTAATGAAATATCTAGTTCGCTATCTAACTTGTTCGTTAGTTAGCTTGTTGACTAGTTAGTTAATTAGTTAATTAATTTGCTAGTTAGCTTGTCGGTCGGTCGGTCGGTCGGTCGGTCGGTGGGTCGGTGGGTCGGTCTGTCGGTGTGTCGGTCGGTGGGTCGGTCGGTCGGTCGGTCGGTGGGTCGGTCGGTCGGTGTGTCGGTCGGTCGGTGTGTCGGTCTGTCGGTGTGTCGGTCGGTGGGTCGGTCGGTCGGTTGGTCGGTCGGTGGGTCGGTCGGTCGGTTGGTCGGTCGGTGTGTCGGTCTGTCGGTGTGTCGGTCGGTGGGTCGGTGGGTCGGTGGGTCGGTCGGCCGGTCGGTCGATCGGTCGGTTGGTAGACAGATTATCCTCATTACATATCGAACAACTCCATAAGTGCGCAGATCCCCTCCTCTGTATACCTCATTCTTCAAGGTTCTCCCTGCTAGTTTATTACCATGAATCTCCATCTGATTGTAATGAATTCCCCAATCTCTATACACGTGTCTAAATATGAAGGCAAGTCGTAAATTCGTGATTATTTGTGCTCTAACAACGAGCCGTTGTTGTAAAAGCCACCAGCTCGCTTACGTTTTTATGTAATACAGTTCTGTCTATGTACTAACAACATAATATGTGTGCATGTTAGTAAGTAGAGCCAGACAAGCTCTCACCTGGAACCCACTGTGAAAGAGGAAGCAAGAAAGATCTAGAAACATATGGGGACGAAATTTTGAGACAAGAATCACACATGAAGATGGCTAGAAGAGACAACAAAGCGCAGAACGGATTTGTAAGCTCTTGCTTCTGGCTTATGCACAAATTATATTCATCACGTGCATTCATAGATAAAATGTGTTGACGAATGACAGGAAACAGCCAGAAAGATAAAACCATAAATGTATAGGCTGAGAGGAAAACTAGAAATATTCACCAACATAGAATACATAAAGAAACAACAGATAAAATGGTTTGGTCACGTGATAAGGCAGAAAAATCCAAACACACAACACAACGAACCTTTAATTAACGTTGGCAAAATAAAGACTCAGTTTTGACCACTAAAAGTTGAATTGATGGAATATTAGAAACACTAGGAAACATAACAGCAGCAGTGACCAACAGTAGGGCATAAGACCGCAAATAAATTATACCTCCCATCGACGCCGAAAAGTAAATGAGGAAAGAAAGAAGAAGAAAAAGATGTGTCATACCGGTTAACGCAGGCGATATTGTCCTTCCACAATTCTCTGTCCACAGGGCGTCGTATCAATCATGTTGACTATTTACCACGCCTACGATACCAGGTTGTATTGTATTTTCTCTCTTTGTTGTCCAGTCTCTTTTTCCCAGCTGCAACCACATATTTCAACTTTTCTCTTCTCGTAATCTTCCTCCCTTCTTCGTTTGTCTTTCAGCGTCGATGGGAGATATAATTTGCGGTCTTTTGTTCTGCTATTGGCCTTTGCTGCTGTTAATGTTTCTTAAATGTTTCTTAGTTTATTTTTAATATTCCATCAATCCATCTTTTTTTTTTTTTTTGCATTCCATCTCTGAGACGTATTTGCATTTGCACAAATAGATAGTGAAAACGACCAGAACATAAAGAGTATATTTTAAATAAATTTACCGGGTCAGATTCTGTCTCAAACAGACCGGTTTCTGAGTTCTCACAGCTTTAAACTGGTCCTGGTTTTTTTTTTTTTTTTTGCATTCCTGACAATCTCCAAAAATGAACTGATGGTCAAAAATGATTAGCATTAGAAACGTCACTGCACGACACTGTTGATGAGGAGCAGCAGGGTTCCTTCTTGTTCTGTATTTCTTTCTTTCTTTTCATTCTTTCTGTATGTCTTTCATTATTTCTTGCTTTCACCCTTTATCTAATTTATTTTCTTTTTTTTTTAAATAATAATTAATAAAAGAGTAAATTATTGTACGGATGATTGATTTATCATCATCATCATCATGTGCCATACGGTTGGCGTAGGTGATCATGTCCCTCCACAATCTTCTATCTACAGTGCATCGTATCAGTTCTGTTGTTGACTGTTTTCCATGCCATGACACCAAGCTATCCAGTATTTTCTCTCTTTGTCGCCCGCGATCTCTCTTTCCTTTTATTTTGCCAGTTGTAATCAAGTATTCCAACTTTCCTCTTCTCATGATGTGCCCGAAAAATGTTGATTGCTTCTTTCTGATGTTTTTTAAGAGCTCCCCTTTTGTGATTGATTTATAGCATATATTAAAGAACAATGTCTCTATATAAGTGATATGTTTACGTATTTCTACGGCACCTGCAGAGTGGTATCAGGGACCAAAAGAGAGGTCGCAAGAACTGCTGCAAGACGTGAATGTTCTGTGGTACGAAATGTTGCCATCAATGAGAAGAAAAATAGTATACAGTGAATGAAAGTTCAAGCTGCAATACTGAACGCAATTTTGGCAACTGAAACTTAGTTGATTTGCCAATTTGGGGCTTTCCCTGATATAATACACATATTTCTTCTATTATATATTGAAAGTCATTAGAAAGAGCTGTATCTTAAAATTGTAAAATTTATAAAAATAGAATGTTGCACTGCGAAAATTCTCAAATTTACCACTAATTTGATATTTTTATTACAACCTTTAACTATTAAAATACTAAAATATCATATACATAAAAACATTTGCTGTAACTACTAAAATATCATCTCAATATGGGTTTTTACTTTGACCACTAAAATATCATCTAAATATAGGTATTTATTTTAACTACTAAAATATCATCTACATATAAATATTTACTTTAACCACTAAAATATCATCTACATATAAATATTCACTTTAACCACTAAAATATCACCTACATATAAATATGTCTATACAAGAGTCATAATATAAATAATCTAAGGTATGCTGACGATACAGTATTAATCGCTAAGAGTGAAAATGAGTTACAAGAAATGTTGGACATTATAGTGAAGGAAAGCAAAAATAAAGGACTCAGCCTTAATAGCAAAAAGACAGAAGAAATGGTAACAACAACAAAAAAAGGCATCCTCTCAGTGCAGATTAAAAAAGACAAGTGGAACAATTTTAAAACAGGTAAATGAATTTAATTATTTGGGAACTTTGTTAACCTCAGACAGAAGATGTACAACAGAAGTGAGATGCAGAATAGATCATGCAAAAGTAGCTTTTCAAAAAATGAGGAAGATACTGTGCAATCCATTTTTGACAATAGAAACAAGAAAAAGAGTTCTTAAATGTTATGTAGAGCCAATCTTAACATATGGATGTGAATCATGGACATTAGGACAACAGACAATCAAATCACTGGAGTCTGTAGAAATGTGATTTTACAGAAGAATGTTGAGAATACCATGGACAGCTAAGAAAAGTAATGAAGATCTTCTGAGCAGAGGTCAAAGCAAAACGAGAGCTAATTTCCAATATTAGGAAGAAACAATCATCATTTTTTGGCCATGTATTGAGAAGAGAACAACTGGAATATATTGTAACAACTGGAAAAATTGAGGGACAAAGAGATAGAGGGAAGCAAAGAGAGAAAATACCAGACAGCTTAAGAGAATGGCTTGGCAGAAGGTTAACAACAGAAATGATAAAGAACTGTTGAGATCGAAAGTTGTGGAGAGACATGATAACCTACACCAGTAGGCCCGGTACTTGATGATGATAATAAATATTTACTTTAACCACCAAAATATTTTTTTTTTTAAACTAGAATATTTTTTCTGTCCCACT
The DNA here is from genome assembly GCA_032433765.1 of Megaustenia siamemsis. Classification (NCBI taxonomy): domain Eukaryota; kingdom Metazoa; phylum Mollusca; class Gastropoda; order Stylommatophora; family Ariophantidae; genus Megaustenia; species Megaustenia siamemsis. Next base: position 39,349,641 of record JAVIAB010000139.1, read on the forward strand.
TGTTATGACTTTTGTTTCATTTAATTAATATTACTTTTAAAAAAATAAATTCCAATGTAATTTCGTTTTTCATTTGTCTAATAGCATTGTTTTTGTAATTGTGGTGCTAAACTTTATTTATTATCTCTTTATCTATTTATATTTTCTCTTTCATTTCTCATCTCCTCAATCTACTTCTTTCTATGTTTTTCTGTCTATTTTTTTTACCATCAATTTCTGCTCCCTTTCTCTTTATGTCACATTTTTGAAAGTATTTCTCTTTCTTTTTCTTTCCGTCACATTCTTCTTTCTTTTTTTCTCACTATCTTAAGGTCATTCCAGATCCTTCCTTTCTCTCTCATGTATCTACTTCCTATTCTTTTTCACATGTAACTCCTCTTTCGTGTTATTCCCTTATCTATTTTCCTTCCTTTTATTATCTTTGTATCCCTCTCTTTCACCCTCCCTCTCTCTCTCACTCTCTCTCTCACTCTCTCTCTCACTCTCACTCTCTCTCACTCTCTCTCTCACTCTCTTTCACTCTCTCTCTCACTCTCTCTCTCACTCTCTCTCTCACTCTCTCTAACTCACTCTCTCACTCTCTCTCTCACTCTCACACTCTCTCTCTCTCTCTAACTCACTCTCTCTCTCACTCTCATACTCTCGCTCTCTCTAACTCACTCTCTCTCTCTCTCTCTCTCTCTCTTGTATTTAAGTCCCCGCAACCCATCATGCACGAAACAACATTATATATCGTAGGGTCACCACTAAATACCAAAATAAGAATTCCTGTCCTAAAACCACCATCATTTTCACAGTAGACAGCAACAAAATCATTAAAATTGTTTAAATTGTGTAGGATTTTCATTTACGTCACGGTATTGATTGCAGATAAGAGATTCATCTACTGTAACGCGTAAAATGTTGAAATAAGAGCTCGGTATTAAGGGTGACGTGAGAGTATACAAACTTTCAGCTTATTTTTCGAAATATTGACAGACTAACTCACATAATACACGTGGGAGTGGAGTTTGTGCTGAAGGCAACACCAGTCGAGAATTTGCTGTCAACTTCAAGGCAACAGCGCACTTTATGGTATGGTTACCGATTAAATGACAGTCATATGATTCTCATACGCTTAAGCAAATATCATATAAAAGTGTATACTGCAGCTTTAAGAGTATAAAGATGGAACAAAGTATTTTTTATTGAAACGTTTTCATCAGCAGACTGAGGCAAAGAAGACAATGCAGCAAAAAATTGCATGAATAAACAAGGATTAAGTGTGGATTAGTGGTGACAGGCGCAAAGAAGATTCTAAAACAAGGCGGAAAAAATGGCCAAAGTAAGCTCGCTCGAATGAGAGGGGAGGACGAAGAAAAGGACAGATGAAAGGTGAGATACGGGATTTTTAAATATGAAGAGAGTGATAATAAGATGTTTTTACGAAAAAGAATGAAAATAGCTGATACCTCTCGGGATTAAAGAACCCAGTAAGGCATGAGTTGGTTTTCAAGAGCGAATCAGCCACAATCATTCCAGAAGCATGAGACACGTGACAAAAATGTCGTGGGAGCCTCGTTGATCGAGAGAGTTAGATTGAGCAGCCGCTGAACTGTTAACATCTCGAGAGATGTTGTAATAGTAGTCTCAGGGACGATCACAGAAACGCCCTCTTCTCCTAATTTCTCCAGTGCATGTTTTATGGCAACGTTGGCAGTTGATAGAGGATTTTAGGCTCCGAAAATACAGATGAATCCTTCTTTCATCGCAAACTTGCCATTGTAGAAAGTATCCTTGTTGATTTTCAGCACTAGCGGGGAAGATCTGCAAAAAGAACAGCCAGATGGGGATGTTGGGGTTGCGAAGGCGACTCCGGGAAAAAATGTACCGGGGAACTCTGTCACGTTTGAGTGTAACAAATGGCGGATTAGAGAAGAGATTACAAGTAGTCGGATCTATGTGATGCTTCTACTTTTGGTGTTTCAAAATCTGCGAAATTACGGAAGTTGTAGATAAGGGGAGAAACATTATGTCTGAGGAATAGTTCGGAGTGGATGGAGAGCTGCGAGAAATAGTGATACCCTTTGGAGAGCGGAAAGAAGAATCAGTTATGGATATTGATGGAAAAGTAAGGGATCCAACATTAGGTGGGCTTGACGTAAGAAGTCGTCTTCTTGGTCGCAAAGCCATCTCGGAAACGAAGGAGTTCCCGATTGTAGATAGGGTCACGATACTATTGCATCTGAGAGGATGTAAGTAAAGTACACGTGTGCATGAGTCGATATTTAGAGGACGGGTGTGCAAAGGCAAGAGCAGTTAGAGGCGAGAGAAAAACATGATTTAGAAGGGAGAAAGTTGGAGGCGAGAGACAAGCAAGATATAGAGGAACAAAAGTTGAACGCGAGAAACAAACAAGATACAGAGGGACAAAAGTTGGAGATGAGAGACAAACGAGATAAAGAGGGACAAAAGTTGTGTGGCGAGAGACAAACAAGATACAGAGGGACAAAAGTTGGAGTCGAGAGACAAACAAGATACAGAGGGACAAAAGTTGGAGGCGAGAGACAAACAAGATACAGAGGGACAAAAGTTGGAGGTGAGAGACAAACAAGATACAGAGGGACAAAAGTTAGAGGTGAGAGACAAACAAGATACAGAGGGACAAAAGTTGGAGGCGAGAGAGAAACAAGATACAGAGGGACAAAAGTTGGAGGCGAGAGACAAACAAATTACAGAGGGACAGAAGTTGGAGGCGAGAGACAAACAAGATACAGAGGGACAAAAGTTGGAGATGAGAGACAAACAAGATACAGAGGGACAAAAGTTGGAGGCGAGAGACAAACAAATTACAGAGGGACAGAAGTTGGAGGCGAGAGATAAACGAGATACAGAGGGGCACAAGTTAGAGGCGAGAGACAAGCAAGATATGGAGGAACAAAAGTTGAACGCGAGAGACAAACAAGATACAGAGGGACAAAAATTGGAGACGAGAGACAAACGAGATAAAGAGGGACAAAAGTTGGAGGCGAGAGACAAACAAGATACAGTGGGACAAAAGTTGGAGGCGAGAGACAAACAAGATACAGTGGGACAAAAGTTGGAGGCGAGAGACAAACAAGATACAGAGAGACAAAAGTTGGAGGCGAGAGACAAACAAGATACAGAGGGACAAAAGTTGGAGGTGAGAGACAAACAAGATACAGAGGGACAAAAGTTGGAGGCGAGAGACAAACAAGATACAGAGGGACAAAAGTTGGAGGCGAGAGACAAACAAATTACAGAGGGACAGAAGTTGGAGGCGAGAGACAAACAAGATACAGAGGGACAAAAGTTGGAGATGAGAGACAAACAAGATACAGAGGGACAAAAGTTGGAGGCGAGAGACAAACAAATTACAGAGGGACAGAAGTTGGAGGCGAGAGATAAACGAGATACAGAGGGGGCACAAGTTAGAGGCGAGAGACAAACAAGACATAGAAGGACAAAAGTTGGAGTGGAGAGACAAACAAGATACAGAGGGACAAAAGTTGGAGGTGAGAGACAAACAAGATACAGAGGGACAAAAGTTGGAGGCGAGAGACAAACACGGTACAGAGGGACAAAAATTGGAGGCGAGAGACAAACAAGATACAGAGGGACAAAAGTTGGAGGCGAGAGACAAACAAGATACAGAGGGACAAAAGTTGGAGGCGAGAGACAAACAAGATACAGAGGGACAAAAGTTGGAGGCGAGAGACAAACAAGATACAGAGGGACAAAAGTTGGAGGCGAGAGACAAACAAGATACAGAGGGACAAAAGTTGGAGGCGAGAGACAAACAAATTACAGAGGGACAAAAGTTGGAGGCGAGAGACAAACAAGATACAGAGGGACAAAAGTTGGAGGCGAGAGACAAACAAGATACAGAGGGACAAAAGTTGGAGGCGAGAGACAAACAAATTACTACAGAGGGACAGAAGTTGGAGGCGAGAGACAAACAAGATACAGAGGGACAAAAGTTGGAGATGAGAGACAAACAAGATACAGAGGGACAAAAGTTGGAGGCGAGAGACAAACAAATTACAGAGGGACAGAAGTTGTAGGCGAGAGATAAACGAGATACAAAGGGGGCACAAGTTAGATGCGAGAGACAAGCAAGATATAGAGGAACAAAAGTTGAACGCGAGAGACAAACAAGATACAGAGGGACAAAAACTGGAGACGAGAGACAAACGAGATAAAGAGGGACAAAAGTTGGAGGCGAGAGACAAACAAGATACAGTGGGACAAATGTTGGAGGCGAGAGACAAACAAGGTACAGTGGGACAAAAGTTGGAGGCGAGAGACAAACAAGATACAGAGAGACCAAATTTGGAGGCGAGAGACAAACAAGATACAGAGGGACAAAAGTTGGAGGTGAGAGAAAAACAAGATACAGAGGGACAAAAGTTGGAGGCGAGAGACAAACAAGATACAGAGGGACAAAAGTTGGAGGCGAGAGACAAACAAATTACAGAGGGAGAGAAGTTGGAGGCGAGAGATAAACGAGATACAGAGGGGGCACAAGTTAGAGGCGAGAGACAAGCAAGATATAGAGGAACAAAAGTTGAACGCGAGAGACAAACAAGATACAGAGGGACAAAAATTGGAGACGAGAGACAAACGAGATAAAGAGGGACAAAAGTTGGAGGCGAGAGACAAACAAGATACAGTGGGACAAAAGTTGGAGGCGAGAGACAAACAAGATACAGTGGGACAAAAGTTGGAGGCGAGAGACAAACAAGATACAGAGAGACAAAAGTTGGAGGCGAGAGACAAACAAATTACAGAGGGACAGAAGTTGGAGGCGAGAGACAAACAAGATACAGAGGGACAAAAGTTGGAGGTGAGAGACAAACAAGATACAGAGGGACAAAAGTTGGAGGCGAGAGAGAAACAAGATACAGAGGGACAAAAGTTGGAGGCGAGAGACAAACAAATTACAGAGGGACAGAAGTTGGAGGCGAGAGACAAACAAGATACAGAGGGACAAAAGTTGGAGATGAGAGACAAACAAGATACAGAGGGACAAAAGTTGGAGGCGAGAGATAAACAAATTACAGAGGGACAGAAGTTGGAGGCGAGAGATAAACGAGATACAGAGGGGGCACAAGTTAGAGGCGAGAGACAAACAAGACATAGAAGGACAAAAGTTGGAGTGGAGAGACAAACAAGATACAGAGGGACAAAAGTTGGAGGTGAGAGACAAACAAGATACAGAGGGACAAAAGTTGGAGGCGAGAGACAAACACGATACAGAGGGACAAAAATTGGAGGCGAGAGACAAACAAGATACAGAGGGACAAAAGTTGGAGGCGAGAGACAAACAAGATACAGAGGGACAAAAGTTGGAGGCGAGAGACAAACAAGATCAGAAGGACAAAAGTTGGAGGCGAGAGACAAACAAATTACAGAGGGACAGAAGTTGGAGGCGAGAGATAAACGAGATACAGAGGGGGCACAAGTTAGAGGCGAGAGACAAACAAGATAAAGAAGGACAAAAGTTAGAGTGGAGAGACAAACAAGATACAGAGGGATAAAAGTTGGAGGCGAGAGACAAACAAGATACAGAGGGACAAAAGTTGGAGGTGAGAGACAAACAAGATACAGAGGGACAAAAGTTGGAGGCGAGAGACAAACAAGATACAGAGGGACAAAAGTTGGAGGCGAGAGACAAACAAATTACTACAGAGGGACAGAAGTTGGAGGCGAGAGACAAACAAGATACAGAGGGACAAAAGTTGGAGATGAGAGACAAACAAGATACAGAGGGACAAATGTTGGAGGCGAGAGACAAACAAATTACAGAGGGACAGAAGTTGTAGGCGAGAGATAAACGAGATACAAAGGGGGCACAAGTTAGAGGCGAGAGACAAGCAAGATATAGAGGAACAAAAGTTGAACGCGAGAGACACACAAGATACAGAGGGACAAAAACTGGAGACGAGAGACAAACGAGATAAAGAGGGACAAAAGTTGGAGGCGAGAGACAAACAAGATACAGTGGGACAAATGTTGGAGGCGAGAGACAAACAAGATACAGTGGGACAAAAGTTGGAGGCGAGAGACAAACAAGATACAGAGAGACCAAATTTGGAGGCGAGAGACAAACAAATTACTACAGAGGGACAGAAGTTGGAGGCGAGAGACAAACAAGATACAGAGGGACAAAAGTTGGAGGCGAGAGACAAACAAGATACAGAGGGACAAAAGTTGGAGGCGAGAGACAAACAAATTACAGAGGGAGAGAAGTTGGAGGCGAGAGATAAACGAGATACAGAGGGGGCACAAGTTAGAGGCGAGAGACAAGCAAGATATAGAGGAACAAAAGTTGAACGCGAGAGACAAACAAGATACAGAGGGACAAAAATTGGAGACGAGAGACAAACGAGATAAAGAGGGACAAAAGTTGGAGGCGAGAGACAAACAAGATACAGTGGGACAAAAGTTGGAGGCGAGAGACAAACAAGATACAGTGGGACAAAAGTTGGAGGCGAGAGACAAACAAGATACAGAGAGACAAAAGTTGGAGGCAAGAGACAAACAAATTACAGAGGGACAGAAGTTGGAGGCGAGAGACAAACAAGATACAGAGGGACAAAAGTTGGAGGTGAGAGACAAACAAGATACAGAGGGACAAAAGTTGGAGGTGAGAGACAAACAAGATACAGAGGGACAAAAGTTGGAGGCGAGAGAGAAACAAGATACAGAGGGACAAAAGTTGGAGGCGAGAGACAAACAAATTACAGAGGGACAGAAGTTGGAGGCGAGAGACAAACAAGATACAGAGGGACAAAAGTTGGAGATGAGAGACAAACAAGATACAGAGGGACAAAAGTTGGAGGCGAGAGACAAACAAATTACAGAGGGACAGAAGTTGGAGGCGAGAGATAAACGAGATACGGAGGGGCACAAGTTAGAGGCGAGAGACAAGCAAGATATAGAGGAACAAAAATTGGAGACGAGAGACAAACGAGATAAAGAGGGACAAAAGTTGGAGGCGAGAGACAAACAAGATACAGAGGGACAAAAATTGGAGACGAGAGACAAACGAGATAAAGAGGGACAAAAGTTGGAGGCGAGAGACAAACAAGATACAGTGGGACAAAAGTTGGAGGCGAGAGACAAACAAGATACAGAGAGACAAAAGTTGGAGGCGAGAGACAAACAAGATACAGAGGGACAAAAGTTGGAGGCGAGAGATAAACGAGATACGGAGGGGCACAAGTTAGAGGCGAGAGACAAGCAAGATATAGAGGAACAAAAGTTGAACGCGAGAGACAAACAAGATACAGAGGGACAAAAATTGGAGACGAGAGACAAACGAGATAAAGAGGGACAAAAGTTGGAGGCGAGAGACAAACAAGATACAGTGGGACAAAAGTTGGAGGCGAGAGACAAACAAGATACAGAGAGACAAAAGTTGGAGGCGAGAGACAAACAAGATACAGAGGGACAAAAGTTGGAGGTGAGAGACAAACAAGATACAGTGGGACAAAAGTTGGAGGCGAGAGACAAACAAGATACAGAGGGACAAAAGTTGGAGGCGAGAGACAAACAAATTACAGAGGGACAGAAGTTGGAGGCGAGAGACAAACAAGATACAGAGGGACAAAAGTTGGAGATGAGAGACAAACAAGATACAGAGGGACAAAAGTTGGAGGCGAGAGACAAACAAATTACAGAGGGACAGAAGTTGGAGGCGAGAGATAAACGAGATACAGAGGGGCACAAGTTAGAGGCGAGAGACAAACAAGACATAGAAGGACAAAAGTTGGAGATGAGAGACAAACAAGATACAGAGGGACAAAAGTTGGAGGTGAGAGACAAACAAGATACAGAGGGACAAAAGTTGGAGGCGAGAGACAAACAAATTACAGAGGGACAAAAATTGGAGGCGAGAGACAAACAAGATACAGAGGGACAAAAGTTGGAGGCGAGAGACAAACAAGATACAGAGGGACAAAAGTTGGAGGCGAGAGACAAACAAGATCAGAAGGACAAAAGTTGGAGGCGAGAGACAAACAAATTACAGAGGGACAGAAGTTGGAGGCGAGAGATAAACGAGATACAGAGGGGCACAAGTTAGAGGCGAGAGACAAACAAGATAAAAGAAGGACAAAAGTTAGAGTGGAGAGACAAACAAGTTACAGAGGGATAAAAGTTGGAGGCGAGAGACAAACAAGATACAGAGGGACAAAAGTTGGAGGTGAGAGACAAACAAGATACAGAGGGACAAAAGTTGGAGTGGAGAGACAAACAAGATACAGAGGGACAAAAGTTGGAGGCGAGAGACAAACAATTACTACAGAGGGACAGAAGTTGGAGGCGAGAGTCAAACAAGATACAGAGGGACAAAAATTGGAGACGAGAGACAAACGAGATAAAGAGGGACAAAAGTTGGAGGCGAGAGACAAACAAGATACAGTGGGACAAAAGTTGGAGGCGAGAGACAAACAAGATACAGAGAGACAAAAGTTGGAGGCGAGAGACAAACAAATTACAGAGGGACAGAAGTTGGAGGCGAGAGACAAACAAGATACAGAGGGACAAATGTTGGAGATGAGAGACAAACAAGATACAGAGGGACAAAAGTTGGAGGCGAGAGACAAACAAATTACAGAGGGACAGAAGTTGGAGGCGAGAGATAAACGAGATACAGAGGGGGCACAAGTTAGAGGCGAGAGACAAACAAGACATAGAAGGACAAAAGTTGGAGTGGAGAGACAAACAAGATACAGAGGGACAAAAGTTGGAGGTGAGAGACAAACACGATACAGAGGGACAAAAATTGGAGGCGAGAGACAAACAAGATACAGAGGGACAAAAGTTGGAGGCGAGAGACAAACAAGATACAGAGGGACAAAAGTTGGAGGCGAGAGACAAACAAGATACAGAGGGACAAAAGTTGGAGGTAAGAGACAAACAAGATACAGAGGGACAAAAGTTGGAAGCGAGAGACAAACAAGATACAGAGGGACAAAAGTTGGAGGCGAGAGACAAACAAATTACTACAGAGAGACAGAAGTTGGAGGCGAGAGACAAACAAGATACAGAGGGACAAAAATTGGAGACGAGAGACAAACGAGATAAAGAGGGACAAAAGTTGGAGGCGAGAGACAAACAAGATACAGTGGGACAAAAGTTGGAGGCGAGAGACAAACAAGATACAGAGAGACAAAAGTTGGAGGCGAGAGACAAACAAATTACAGAGGGACAGAAGTTGGAGGCGAGAGACAAACAAGATACAGAGGGACAAATGTTGGAGATGAGAGACAAACAAGATACAGAGGGACAAAAGTTGGAGGCGAGAGACAAACAAATTACAGAGGGACAGAAGTTGGAGGCGAGAGATAAACGAGATACAGAGGGGCACAAGTTAGAGGCGAGAGACAAACAAGACATAGAAGGACAAAAGTTGGAGTGGAGAGACAAACAAGATACAGAGGGACAAAAGTTGGAGGTGAGAGACAAACAAGATACAGAGGGACAAAAGTTGGAGGCGAGAGACAAACACGATACAGAGGGACAAAAATTGGAGGCGAGAGACAAACAAGATACAGAGGGACAAAAGTTTGAGGCGAGAGACAAACAAGATACAGAGGGACAAAAGTTGGAGGCGAGAGACAAACAAGATCGAGAAGGACAAAAGTTGGAGGCGAGAGACAAACAAATTACAGAGGGACAGAAGTTGGAGGCGAGAGATAAACGAGATACAGAGTGGGCACAAGTTAGAGGCGAGAGACAAACAAGATAAAGAAGGACAAAAGTTGGAGTGGAGAGACAAACAAGATACAGAGGGATAAAAGTTGGAGGTGAGAGACAAACAAGATACAGAGGGACAAAAGTTGGAGGCGAGAGACAAACAAGATACAGAGGGACAAAAGTTGGAGGCGAGAGACAAACAAATTACTACAGAGGGACAGAAGTAGGAGGCGAGAGACAAACAAGATACAGAGGGACAAAAGTTGGAGATGAGAGACAAACAAGATACAGAGGGACAAAAGTTGGAGGCGAGAGACAAACAAATTACAGAGGGACAGAAGTTGGAGGCGAGAGATAAACGAGATACAAAGGGGGCACAAGTTAGAGGCGAGAGACAAACAAGACATAGAAGGACAAAAGTTGGAGATGAGAGACAAACAAGATACAGAGGGACAAAAGTTGGAGGTGAGAGACAAACAAGATACAGAGGGACAAAAGTTGGAGGCGAGAGACAAACAAATTACAGAGGGACAGAAGTTGTAGGCGAGAGATAAACGAGATACAAGGGGGCACAAGTTAGAGGCGAGAGACAAGCAAGATATAGAGGAACAAAAGTTGAACGCGAGAGACAAACAAGATACAGAGGGACAAAAACTGGAGACGAGAGACAAACGAGATAAAGAGGGACAAAAGTTGGAGGCGAGAGACAAACAAGATACAGTGGGACAAATGTTGGAGGCGAGAGACAAACAAGATACAGTGGGACAAAAGTTGGAGGCGAGAGACAAACAAGATACAGAGAGACCAAATTTGGAGGCGAGAGACAAACAAGATACAGAGGGACAAAAGTTGGAGGTGAGAGAAAAACAAGATACAGAGGGACAAAAGTTGGAGGCGAGAGACAAACAAGATACAGAGGGACAAAAGTTGGAGGCGAGAGACAAACAAATACAGAGGGAGAGAAGTTGGAGGCGAGAGATAAACGAGATACAGAGGGGGCACAAGTTAGAGGCGAGAGACAAGCAAGATATAGAGGAACAAAAGTTGGACGCGAGAGACAAACAAGATACAGAGGGACAAAAATTGGAGACGAGAGACAAACGAGATAAAGAGGGACAAAAGTTGGAGGCGAGAGACAAACAAGATACAGTGGGACAAAAGTTGGAGGCGAGAGACAAACAAGATACAGAGGGACAAAAGTTGGAGGCGAGAGACAAACAAGATACAGAGAGACAAAAGTTGGAGGCGAGAGACAAACAAATTACAGAGGGACAGAAGTTGGAGGCGAGAGACAAACAAGATACAGAGGGACAGAAGTTGGAGGTGAGAGACAAACAAGATACAGAGGGACAAAAGTTGGAGGTGAGAGACAAACAAGATACAGAGGGACAAAAGTTGGAGGCGAGAGAGAAACAAGATACAGAGGGACAAAAGTTGGAGGCGAGAGACAAACAAATTACAGAGGGACAGAAGTTGGAGGCGAGAGACAAACAAGATACAGAGGGACAAAAGTTGGAGATGAGAGACAAACAAGATACAGAGGGACAAAAGTTGGAGGCGAGAGACAAACAAATTACAGAGGGACAGAAGTTGGAGGCGAGAGATAAACGAGATACGGAGGGGCACAAGTTAGAGGCGAGAGACAAGCAAGATATAGAGGAACAAAATTGGAGACGAGAGACAAACGAGATAAAGAGGGACAAAAGTTGGAGGCGAGAGACAAACAAGATACAGAGGGACAAAAATTGGAGACGAGAGACAAACGAGATAAAGAGGGACAAAAGTTGGAGGCGAGAGACAAACAAGATACAGTGGGACAAAAGTTGGAGGCGAGAGACAAACGAGATACAGAGAGACAAAAGTTGGAGGCGAGAGACAAACAAGATACAGAGGGACAAAAGTTGGAGGCGAGAGATAAACGAGATACGGAGGGGCACAAGTTAGAGGCGAGAGACAAGCAAGATATAGAGGAACAAAAGTTGAACGCGAGAGACAAACAAGATACAGAGGGACAAAAATTGGAGACGAGAGACAAACGAGATAAAGAGGGACAAAAGTTGGAGGCGAGAGACAAACAAGATACAGTGGGACAAAAGTTGGAGGCGAGAGACAAACAAGATACAGAGAGACAAAAGTTGGAGGCGAGAGACAAACAAGATACAGAGGGACAAAAGTTGGAGGTGAGAGACAAACAAGATACAGTGGGACAAAAGTTGGAGGCGAGAGACAAACAAGATACAGAGGGACAAAAGTTGGAGGCGAGAGACAAACAAATTACAGAGGGACAGAAGTTGGAGGCGAGAGACAAACAAGATACAGAGGGACAAAAGTTGGAGATGAGAGACAAACAAGATACAGAGGGACAAAAGTTGGAGGCGAGAGACAAACAAATTACAGAGGGACAGAAGTTGGAGGCGAGAGATAAACGAGATACAGAGGGGGCACAAGTTAGAGGCGAGAGACAAACAAGACATAGAAGGACAAAAGTTGGAGATGAGAGACAAACAAGATACAGAGGGACAAAAGTTGGAGGTGAGAGACAAACAAGATACAGAGAGACAAAAGTTGGAGGCGAGAGACAAACAAATTACAGAGGGACAAAAATTGGAGGCGAGAGACAAACAAGATACAGAGGGACAAAGTTGGAGGCGAGAGACAAACAAGATACAGAGGGACAAAAGTTGGAGGCGAGAGACAAACAAGATCAGAAGGACAAAAGTTGGAGGCGAGAGACAAACAAATTACAGAGGGACAGAAGTTGGAGGCGAGAGATAAACGAGATACAGAGGGGGCACAAGTTAGAGGCGAGAGACAAACAAGACATAGAAGGACAAAAGTTGGAGTGGAGAGACAAACAAGATACAGAGGGACAAAAGTTGGAGGTGAGAGACAAACACGATACAGAGGGACAAAAATTGGAGGCGAGAGACAAACAAGATACAGAGGGACAAAAGTTGGAGGCGAGAGACAAACAAGATACAGAGGGACAAAAGTTGGAGGCGAGAGACAAACAAGATACAGAGGGACAAAAGTTGGAGGTAAGAGACAAACAAGATACAGAGGGACAAAAGTTGGAAGCGAGAGACAAACAAGATAAAAGAAGGACAAAAGTTAGAGTGGAGAGACAAACAAGTTACAGAGGGATAAAAGTTGGAGGCGAGAGACAAACAAGATACAGAGGGACAAAAGTTGGAGGTGAGAGACAAACAAGATACAGAGGGACAAAAGTTGGAGTGGAGAGACAAACAAGATACAGAGGGACAAAAGTTGGAGGCGAGAGACAAACAAATTACTACAGAGGGACAGAAGTTGGAGGCGAGAGACAAACAAGATACAGAGGGACAAAAATTGGAGACGAGAGACAAACGAGATAAAGAGGGACAAAAGTTGGAGGCGAGAGACAAACAAGATACAGTGGGACAAAAGTTGGAGGCGAGAGACAAACAAGATACAGAGGGACAAAAGTTGGAGGCGAGAGACAAACAAATTACAGAGGGACAGAAGTTGGAGGCGAGAGACAAACAAGATACAGAGGGACAAATGTTGGAGATGAGAGACAAACAAGATACAGAGGGACAAAAGTTGGAGGCGAGAGACAAACAAATTACAGAGGGACAGAAGTTGGAGGCGAGAGATAAACGAGATACAGAGGGGGCACAAGTTAGAGGCGAGAGACAAACAAGACATAGAAGGACAAAAGTTGGAGTGGAGAGACAAACAAGATACAGAGGGACAAAAGTTGGAGGTGAGAGACAAACACGATACAGAGGGACAAAAATTGGAGGCGAGAGACAAACAAGATACAGAGGGACAAAAGTTGGAGGCGAGAGACAAACAAGATACAGAGGGACAAAAGTTGGAGGCGAGAGACAAACAAGATACAGAGGGACAAAAGTTGGAGGTAAGAGACAAACAAGATACAGAGGGACAAAAGTTGGAAGCGAGAGACAAACAAGATACAGAGGGACAAAAGTTGGAGGCGAGAGACAAACAAATTACTACAGAGAGACAGAAGTTGGAGGCGAGAGACAAACAAGATACAGAGGGACAAAAATTGGAGACGAGAGACAAACGAGATAAAGAGGGACAAAAGTTGGAGGCGAGAGACAAACAAGATACAGTGGGACAAAAGTTGGAGGCGAGAGACAAACAAGATACAGAGAGACAAAAGTTGGAGGCGAGAGACAAACAAATTACAGAGGGACAGAAGTTGGAGGCGAGAGACAAACAAGATACAGAGGGACAAATGTTGGAGATGAGAGACAAACAAGATACAGAGGGACAAAAGTTGGAGGCGAGAGACAAACAAATTACAGAGGGACAGAAGTTGGAGGCGAGAGATAAACGAGATACAGAGGGGGCACAAGTTAGAGGCGAGAGACAAACAAGACATAGAAGGACAAAAGTTGGAGTGGAGAGACAAACAAGATACAGAGGGACAAAAGTTGGAGGTGAGAGACAAACAAGATACAGAGGGACAAAAGTTGGAGGCGAGAGACAAACACGATACAGAGGGACAAAAATTGGAGGCGAGAGACAAACAAGATACAGAGGGACAAAAGTTGGAGGCGAGAGACAAACAAGATACAGAGGGACAAAAGTTGGAGGCGAGAGACAAACAAGATACAGAAGGACAAAAGTTGGAGGCGAGAGACAAACAAATTACAGAGGGACAGAAGTTGGAGGCGAGAGATAAACGAGATACAGAGTGGGCACAAGTTAGAGGCGAGAGACAAACAAGATAAAGAAGGACAAAAGTTGGAGTGGAGAGACAAACAAGATACAGAGGGATAAAAGTTGGAGGTGAGAGACAAACAAGATACAGAGGGACAAAAGTTGGAGGCGAGAGACAAACAAGATACAGAGGGACAAAAGTTGGAGGCGAGAGACAAACAAATTACTACAGAGGGACAGAAGTAGGAGGCGAGAGACAAACAAGATACAGAGGGACAAAAGTTGGAGATGAGAGACAAACAAGATACAGAGGGACAAAAGTTGGAGGCGAGAGACAAACAAATTACAGAGGGACAGAAGTTGGAGGCGAGAGATAAACGAGATACAAAGGGGGCACAAGTTAGAGGCGAGAGACAAGCAAGATATAGAGGAACAAAAGTTGAACGCGAGAGACAAACAAGATACAGAGGGACAAAAATTGGAGACGAGAGACAAACGAGATAAAGAGGGACAAAAGTTGGAGGCGAGAGACAAAGAAGATAGAGTGGGACAAAAGTTGGAGGCGAGAGACAAACAAGATACAGTGGGACAAAAGTTGGAGGCGAGAGACAAACAAGATACAGAGAGACCAAAGTTGGAGGCGAGAGACAAACAAGATACAGAGGGACAAAAGTTGGAGGTGAGAGACAAACAAGATACAGAGGGACAAAAGTTGGAGGCGAGAGACAAACAAGATACAGAGGGACAAAAGTTGGAGGCGAGAGACAAACAAATTACAGAGGGACAGAAGTTGGAGGCGAGAGACAAACAAGATACAGAGGGACAAAAGTTGGAGATGAGAGACAAACTAGATACAGAGGGACAAAAATTGGAGGCGAGAGACAAACAAATTACAGAGGGAGAGAAGTTGGAGGCGAGAGATAAACGAGATACAGAGGGGGCACAAGTTAGAGGCGAGAGACAAGCAAGATATAGAGGAACAAAATTTGAACGCGAGAGACAAACAAGATACAGAGGGACAAAAATTGGAGACGAGAGACAAACGAGATAAAGAGGGACAAAAGTTGGAGGCGAGAGACAAACAAGATACAGTGGGACAAAAGTTGGAGGCGAGAGACAAACAAGATACAGAGGGACAAAAGTTGGAGGCGAGAGACAAACAAGATACAGAGAGACAAAAGTTGGAGGCGAGAGACAAACAAATTACAGAGGGACAGAAGTTGGAGGCGAGAGACAAACAAGATACAGAGGGACAAAAGTTGGAGATGAGAGACAAACAAGATACAGAGGGACAAAAGTTGGAGGCGAGAGACAAACAAATTACAGAGGGACAGAAGTTGGAGGCGAGAGATAAACGAGATACAGAGGGGGCACAAGTTAGAGGCGAGAGACAAGCAAGATATAGAGGAACAAAAGTTGAACGCGAGAGACAAATAAGATACAGAGGGACAAAAATTAGAGACGAGAGACAAACGAGATAAAGAGGGACAAAAGTTGGAGGCGAGAGACAAACAAGATACAGTGGGACAAAAATTTGGAGGCGAGAGACAAACAAGATACAGTGGGACAAAAGTTGGAGGCGAGAGACAAACAAGATACAGAGGGACAAAAGTTGGAGGCGAGAGACAAACAAGATACAGAAGGACAAAAGTTGGAGACGAGAGACAAACAAATTACAGAGGGATAGAAGTTGGAGGCGAGACATAAACGAGATACAGAGGGGGGCACAAGTTAGAGGCGAGAGACAAACAAGATATAGAAAGACAGAAGTTGGAGGCAAGAGACAAACAAATTACAGAGTGACAAATGGTGGAGGAGAGCGGAAAACATAAATTTTGAAGGACACACATTGGAGGCAAGACATACATAAACTACTGAGATATACATTTTCGAGGAGAGATATGTAAATTAATTACAGAGGGACTATTCTGGGTGGACGACAAATATCCACTACAAATGAGTTTTTTAAAACTTATTTTTGTGTACAAGTTACTGAACATCATTTGCCACATCATCTACTTTTTGTCAGACAATTAACTGGTACTAGTTTGCGCTAGAAGTAATTTAAAGAAATGAAAATTACAATTGTGGTGTAATGACAATCAAAGTATATCACAGTATATATGCAACGTTCTGTGGGAGATCTTGCTAGAGACAGAGATTCTTTCAGATGAGCTGTGGTGAATGCAACGTTCTGTGGGAGATCTGGCTAGAGACAGAGATTCTTTCAGATGAGCTGTGGTGAATGTAACGTTCTGTGGGAGATCTGGCTAGAGACAGAGATTCTTTCAGATGAGCTGTGGTGAATGCAACGTACTGCAAAGGACATGCAACATGATGATGATAAATAACTATTTAGATATTGCTTCTTATAAAGTCGCACGTGTTAATAAACTGTTCATTTTTGTTAAATAAATTGTTAATCTCAATATTTTATGTTTATGAAAATTATTGGTTCTTGGTCAGAGAAAAATGTGATGCTACTTTTTTAAAATATTAATTCCAGTGCATATTTGTGAAATGATCATTACTCAGAATATGACGCAAGCTGTCAGCAATATTTAGAATCTGTAGGTGAATAACATGAAAATCGGTGATTTGAAACGTTTGTTTTGTTTTTGTTTTCGATTTTTGTCTTGTGGTTTTTATGGTCACTTTATCGATTTTGGCCAGAGAGATTGTTTTGGGGATTTGGGAGGATGCTGTCCTGTGTTTCCCGGAAATAATTCGGTCAGGGTAAGGTTTGGGGCATCATCGCAAACAAATGTCAGGTTAGTTGAGTGTTGAGTGACTGGTTCTACTGCCTCTTATCTGGCCAGTCCAGACGTGTAGCTCTAAAGATAGTCCGACTAATGACGTCAGTCTTTGTTAAAGACTTACTTTAAAAAGATGTAAATTATTTGCAAGTCGTGAAATGGTTAAAACTCCTGGCATATTGAGTCTAAAGCCAGTATTTTGAAGTTGATTTGTTAAACCTTCGATTTCCACTCCCATTTTCCTGTTTGCCTAATAACCTACATCAACAGAATTATGTTCACCTTATAATCAATATTAGCTAAGCCATTGTTTTCTATTAATCAACAATTAAGCTATTTTCTCATTAATAAAATATCAACTCAGCTATTTCATCTAAAAATCAATTTAGCAGAGCATTTTTTCTCTATTAATCAATATTAACCAATTTTTATTATATTCACCAAATCATCTGAAATAATTTCCTATTATTTAAAATCTTCAGAGTTATTTTTCTACCAATAAAAGTCAACTTCTCCCAAAAAACACCAATTACTGTTTTTTTTTTCTGCTAACTGTAATCATCAGTTAACCAACATCCAGTGCTATACTTTTCTATCAGCTCCTTCAGTAACTCGTTTTACCAATTAACTAACATAGACAATTATGTTTTGCTGCCATATACGATTACACCATCACTTTATGAACAACATAGATTATCCTGTTTAATTGTTCACACAATACGCAATAGCTCAAAATTATTGTTTTCCTTTTAACCCTAATTATCCCTCTTCTCTCTTTCTTACTTCTTTGCTCTACTTTTCTTCTTTTCACTTTTCACTTCTCGTTACTTCTCTTCACGTCTCTCCTCTCATTTCTTCTTCTCTTTTTCTTCTCTTCTGTCACTTAGACTAGAGAAAAAAATCGGAATATTCATTATACAGCTCTGCAATAATGTGTATTTAGTAGCCTCAGCTATTTCATTAATCAATGGCTGCCTTCATTTTTTCCACCTTTTACCAATGGTGGTTTCTCTAAAACTAGTTTTCTGTAGCCTTTTATCAAGGTGTAGTTTTGTTACGATTGACCACGGTGCTTAATCTGGCTCCAAATCACGAATTTAGTCAAGAGAACACCTTCATTGCACAATGGTAAAAGAAAAAAAAATGTAAAGTACCACCGTCACGCCAAGTGGCGTATAGGGAATATGGTGTTAGTGACAATAAATTATACAGACCTTCTGCACATGATTTTTGGGGTAATGTGGTCGGTATTACGCCCGTGCCGCTTTACTTTCCCAGAAAAAAATCCGGTACCCGTTAAAGGCTGGGTGAACCGGAAGTCGTCGATTGGAATCGAACCCCACCTCTTGTCCTTTGTAGTCCAGTTCAATAACCACTGAGCTATCGCGGCTCCCATTGCACAATGGACAACTCCATAATGCTGAGATCCCATCCTCAGCATGTTCTCCAGTATGAAGCCGCACACCCGCCACACACAAGCGAAAGTAATGAATTTAGCTTCAGCTCAGATGCACGAACATCCTAGCACAAGCGAAGACCTTGATACCAAACCTCGTTCGTCGCCTCTAACGACATGCGTGCTAGATGACAGTGCATATATTCTTTTCTCATCTGACCATGGTCAGAGCCCCCTATTCGATAGTTATGCCACCAGTGAGTATGCGTGATAAAGAGATATATTTAATTCGTGTATGTTTTTTTTTTTTAATGCACGACGCACTCTTTACGCTATATGTGATAACAACTAAACAGCTATTTGTTTGCCATGAATGCAGAGAGGCCAACATCTTTAGTTTTTAATCAATACATTTATTCCGGCATTCATATAATCACTTTTATTTACCGACTCTTCTTTCAACCTTTGCATTAATGTAAACATGCTTGTTAGATGCGCGATAAATGTAAACACAAGCCACTCAAACGTGCAAACATAAAGAGCAATCCCCACGGCTTATATGTTTAAACGCATTTGATCACAATTGAAATTATTAACACAGGTGGGTTAAAACCGTCTGAAATATTTAAAAAAAAAAAAATTTTTTTGGTAAATAGATTTTACAGATCTAAAATAGTCTACTTACATATCCACCTTGTAATCCATCTGTTGACGTAATGGTCAGTATTCTACCCATCCATCCAACTGTCAAATCATCCATTCATTCATCCAATAATCAATATTCCTTTCATCTTTCCATTCAATTATCCGTAATTCAAAATTATAGACACTAACTGATAAACCAATTCATGTATTTACACTTTCATGCAATCATTCACCGAAAAGCAAATGACCTAGTTGTCTCATCACGGATTAAATCTTCTATTCATTTAGTTGTCATACATCGTCATTCAACCTTTTAATTAAGACTACAGTAATTAATCTAGCCATTAATACAGTAATTCGGACAATCATTAATTCATTCAAAAGTTAGTTTGTCAACAAAATATCATGTTTACATTCAATCACCCACCAATTATTCATTCACCTACCAACCACTCATTCATCCAAATATCAATTTTCTCAATCATTCATTCATTCATTCCATTATTTATTAATTGATTGATTCATACGTCCATTCATTATCAGATTTTCTATTTATCTAATCTGCATCGACCCAACAATTCAACTCGCCGTTAACTCATCCATCAGATTAACCAACTATTGATTCATTCCTTCTGAAATTCTTTATCCATTCCGTCAATCATTCATCCTCAGGACAATTCATCAACTAACCATTCATTCGTTTATTCAAAAATCATCTACTAATTGAATCATTCAACCATTCATCAGTCCTTCCACGCATTCATTTTTGATCACAGATTCCATTTCTCCAGTCAATCATCGAATCAATCAATATTCAACCCTTCATCAACTCATTCATCAAATTAATCAATAGTTTATTCATCAATTCAGAACAAATATTTAGTGTGAACATAAAGTAACCCATTCTGTCATCAATTCATTCATTCGTTCAGTTTAATGACAATTAACTAAACCGACTGTCCAGCGATCTATCCACGCACCATCCAATAAATACGTCCATCCCCAATCTATCCATCCATTCATCCATCTGTCTATACCTCGATATTTCCTTAATCTATCCGCTACTATGTGAAATGTCAATGTATCACTCTATATAAAAATCAGTTAGTATAAAGTCAACAAAGAAGCTAATAATGACTTATATCTAATCGGGACTGAAAGGACTAGAGGTAAGATGTCAGCACCTGGACATAAAGGATCTGGGTTCAAATCTTGTTACAAGCGGTAGGAAATTGTTCTCTTTGAAACCGTTTAATTCATCTTCAAGTTCGATATATATCATCGGTCTCAGAGTTGAGCACATTTCATTGGTCTCAGAGTTAAGCATATTTCATTGGTCACAGAGTTAAGCATATTTAATTCGTTTCAGAGTTAAGCATATTTAATTCGTCTCAGAGTTAAGCATATTTCATTGGTCTCATAGTTAAGCATATTTCATTGGTCTCAGAGTTAAGCACATTTCATTGGTCTCAGAGTTAAGCACATTTCATTGGTCTCAGAGTTAAGCATATTTCATTGGTCTCAGAGTTAAGCACATTTCATTGGTCTCAGAGTTAAGCATATTTCATTGGTCTCAGAGTTAAGCATATTTAATTCGTCTCAGAGTTAGACACATTTCATTCATGCTCTAGTCAGAAATATTTCCTATAATCCCGAGTGAGAAACATTTCATTTTTTTCCTGAACAAAAAACATTTCATTCATCCCTCGGAAAGAAACATTTCATTCATCCTTCAGTGAGAAACATTTCATTCACGCCTCGGAGAGAAATATTTCATTCATCCCCCGAAGAGAAATATTTCATTCATCCCTCAGTGAGAAACATTTAATTCATCCCTCGGAGAGAAACATTTCATTCATCCTTCAGAGAGAAACATTTCATTCATCCCTCTGAGAGAAACATTTCATTCATCCTTCTGAGAGAAATATTTCATTCATCCCTCAAAGAGAAATATTTCATTCATCCCTGAGTGAGAAACATTTCATTCATCCCCGAGTGAGAAACATTTCATTCATCCCTCTGAGAGAAATATTTCATCCATCCCTAAGAGAGAAATATTTTATTCATCCCTGAGAAACATTTCATTCATCCCTCGGAGAGAAACACTTCATTCATCACCAAGTGAGAAACATTTCATTTATCCCTGAATGAGAAACATTTCATTCACCCTGAGTGAGAAACATTTCATTTATCCCTGAGTGAGAAACATTTCATTCATCCCTCGGAGAGAAACACTTCATTCTTTACAAAGTGAGAAACATTTAATTCATCCCTGAGTGAGAAACATTTTATTCATCCCTCAGTGAGAAACATTTCCTTCATCCCTGAGTGAGAAACATTTCATTCATCCCTCGGATAGAAACATTTCATTCATCCCTCTGAGAGAAATATTTCATTCATCCCTCAGAGAGAAATATTTCATTCATCCCTCGGAGAGAAATATTTCATTCATCCCTCGGAGAGAAATATTTCATTCATCCCTCGGAGAGAAATATTTCATTCATCCCTCTGAGAGAAATATTTCATTCATACCTCTGAGAGAAATATTTCATTCATCCCTCTGAGAGAAATATTTCATTCATCCCTCTGTGAGAAACATTTCATTCATCCCTCGGAGAGAAACATTTCATTCATCCCTCGGAGAGAAACATTTCATTCATCCCTGAGTGAGAAACATTTCATTCATCCCTGAGTGAGAAACATTTCATTGATCCTTGAGTGAGAAACATTGCATTCATCCCTGAGTGAGAAACATTTCATTCATCCCTCTGAGAGAAATATTTCATTCATCCCTCTGAGAGAAACATTTCATTCATCCCTCTGAAAGAAACATTTCATTCGTCCCTCTGAGAAAAACATTTCATTCATCCCTGAGTGAGAAACATTTCATTCATCCCTGTGAGAGAAACCTTTCATTCATCCCTCGGAGAGAAATATTTCATTCATCCCTCTGAGAGAAACATTTCATTCATCCCTCGGAGAGAACATTTCATTCATCCCTCTGAGAGAAACATTTCATTCATCCCGGAGTGAGAAAAATTTCATTCATCCCGGAGTGAAAAACATTTCATTCGTCCCAGAGTCAGAAACATTTAATTCTTCCCTAAGTGAGAAACATTTCATTCATCCCTCAGTGAGAAACATTTCATTTATCCCGGAGTGAGAAACATTTCATTCATCCTTGAGTGAGAAACATTTCATTTATCCCGGAGTGAGAAACATTTCATTCATCCCGAGTGAGAAACATTTCATTCATCACCAAGTGAGAAACATTTAATTTATCCTGGAGTGAGAAACATTTCATTCATCCCTCGGAGAGAAACATTTCATTCATCCCTCTGAGAGAAACATTTCATTCATCCCGGAGTGAGAAAAATTTCATTCATCCCGAGTGAAAAACATTTCATTCGTCCCTGAGTCAGAAACATTTAATTCTTCCCTGAGTGAGAAACATTTCATTCATCCCTCAGTGAGAAACATTTCATTCATCCCTGAGTGAGAAACATTTCATTTATCCCGGAGTGAGAAACATTTAATTCATCCTTGAGTGAGAAACATTTCATTTATCCCGGAGTGAGAAACATTTCATTCATCCCCGAGTGAGAAACATTTCATTCATCACCAAGTGAGAAACATTTCATTTATCCTGGAGTGAGAAACATTTCATTCATCACCAAGTGAGAAACATTTCATTCATCACCAAGTGAGAAAAAGTTCATTCATCACCAAGTGAGAAACAGTTCATTCATCACCAAGTGAGAAACATTTCATTCATCACCAAGTGAGAAACAGTTCATTCATCACCAAGTGAGAAACAGTTCATTCATCACCAAGTGAGAAATATTTCATTCATCACCAAGTGAGAAACAGTTCATTCATCACCAAGTGAGAAACAGTTCATTCATCCCGGGGGAGAAACATTTCATTCTGTGATGGAATTCAACCAAGCAGTCTTTGTCGTCGTGTTTTATATAAAGGCTCGCTTACAATAACTTTTTCTTTTAACATTGAAGAGTTAAAATTGAGAATTCATGTAATCCTTAATTTATCCTGCCACTCACTTATAAATAACATACTCATTTATGTAGTAATCCACTCAACAATTCAGTCATCATTTCAATCGCCCATTCTTTATGGCATCAAAATGTGTAGATTTAAAGAAATATGGTTCACAGACAACAACAAATGCAAATCAAGAATCCTGTAAGGAAAGCGTCAGTTCTAGGCTACAGAATCTGACAACCATCATTATGTTCAACAGATCCACTGCCTCTGAAGACTAACCGAACATAATTATCAAGATTCCTATCAATTCCTAATAAATATAATTGACACTTTAAATTTAGTCAGCAATACTGACAATAAGAATCATAGATACTGAATCCCTCATTAACTATAACTCTATTACTATAGTTCCACAGCTAACATTAATAATTGTGTTAAAATAATAAAAGACCGAGTAGAACAACAAACTATATTTCCTATAAGTCAAGGTCAACCAGCAGACACAATTTCATCATTTTACACCTGAACGAGCCAATAACTTTCGACTTAAAAAAAATTGTTTGGAATTCTCTTTCACGTGGATAATTCTATTTATTTTTCTTTCTTATAATGCGAATGAAATGTTTTACAACTTTTCATCCCCAAGCCTATCAAAGAGATATTTCCCCGAGGAGTCTTTCAGCGGATGTAAGATCGTTTATAGGATTTCTGTAACATTTGTGTGTTTTTTGTTGGTGAAAACTTCGTGACTGTAGAACTGTACTTGTTTTTACTTTTATTTTTTAATACTCTTTAGTCGAAAACTAAAGTGGCTGGGTAAAGTAAGAGGAATGGGCATCAGTCGTTGTCCCAAACAAATATTGTTTGGAGAACTTAGGGATGAGGAGAAACCATGAACAGGCCCGAGTTAACAAAAAAAAAAAAAAAAAAAAAAAAATATCTGTAGGGCTTCCCTCAGAGAATTCTCTACGAACGAAAAGAACTTGGAGGATCTGGCAACATATCACAGATAAGGAAGACAAAATAAGAAACGGCATAGAGTAATCGATGAGGAGACGATGCTAAAATCAGAACACAAAACACGCAAGAGAATTTGCATGGTGCCAGACAATCCAAATCCATCTTATTCATTCTGTGGTCGGATTCTTCTGTTCCTATCCAGTCCGTGTTATGGCTCCTAGACGCGACCTCCACCCTCCCATCTTTATCCACCCCCGACTTTTATCAATATTGATATATTTTTAGCCTGATCGGCTAAACTAGGTAAAGCAGATTAATGAAGAAGTCTTGCTTCAATGGTAAACACAGCTGCTGGCAAAAAGAGCGGAGACTCAACCCAGCTGACAACGGTCTCAAAGGCAGGAGCTGGAACATCCCGGGGTAGGGGGCTCATGGCACAATTACGACACATGTTATAAAGTGACCAGGACCAATTAGAAAGCAACGGCAAACTACTGGTTGTAGACTGCCAAGAAATCATTTAATTCATAAAAAAATAATGGAAGGCATGGTCCTAGGAAGCGAATCAATTCAGAGGAAGAGGTATGTTTACAGCACTCGGAAAAATTGACAAATAATCAACAACAGAAAAAAATATGGACCAAAGCAGGATCGAACCCGTACTCAGTGGCACAGCGCCTTGCCACCAAAAGCCAAACGCTAGGGAACACTGCCACTCAGCTAACTAAAAAATTAGCTTCGTGGGCAATGTCATTCGCGCAGGTGTTCTCATGACTATAGCATAAGATTGCGATCACAGCTCGGAAATATATAGTGTATCTGTATTTTTTCCTGTTAAGACAAGTATCTCCTGGATAGGGTTGGGCTGAATACTTGTGTTGCAGACAAACATTTAGGACGAAACAGCACGAATAGTAGTTTCCAGTGGTTTAAACTGGAGACAAATAGTAATAAATGAATATTATTATAGAGGGAAACTTCCGAGGCGATAATCAGCAAATCAATTCAGAGGAAGAGGTATGTTTCCTCCTAGAAAGACGAGACAGGGGCAGACCAAAAAGGAGGTGGTTTCAATACATCAGAGATCTTGAACGTGGCAATTGAAAGAAATGGAAGATGACCTGACTAGAGACAGATTCTTTCCGGGGGCTGTAATGAATGCAAAGTTCTGATAAAGAAAGACAGGCATTCCTATGAGTGAAATGAGATCAATAGTAGCATAATGCAACAGTTAAAAAATAGGCAGAGAGTTTAAAACAATGACATGGTAGGAAGAAAATGGCAAACTTGATAAACAAATATAGGCACAAAATCTTGATAAACATAATATCAGACGTGATACTTTGACGATGATCACGATAATATTAATGAATTACAAATTCAGTATATGCGTTTATTTTCTAATTACATTCAAATAACACAATTGTCTTGTCTGCACAAAGAAACTTAGATTGCAAAAGTTATTACAATTCCGATTTTTGTTTTTAAAAATGTGAAGTGATCATCTATCAAACAATAGCGAACGAATTATTCATCATTAAACGTAAAATAATTAAATATGCCCATAAACACAAACTCTACAAATTAACGAAAAGTAACTTTCCGCATTAAAATTTTGAGCAAATATTGATATAATATATAATGATGTCAACTGAAATCTGAATTAATGCCTCGAGCTTTTTGTTAAAACTTGAAATCGTGATGAAACTACCTGTCCATATCTAGAACAAGATGGGTTTCACAGCACGTCTCAGTGCAGATTTTCAACAGAAATTTCTAAAAATTTATTTCTTTGATCAGAACATACAGATCAAGTCTGATTTAATTTCTCAACATTTACAGTTTCAATAAGGCATGGGACAACCAAGAGAATTAACGCGACCGATCACACGGTTGTGGTATAACCATTAAGTTTATTCAATTAAAAAATAGCCGTAGACATTCAAATTAACATTTCAAATGCACACTATGGTCACCTGACAAGCTAGGCTAGAAAAAATTGCGTCTTTTTTTATATTTTTAATTCACTTGATTGAGTTCAATTAAAACTCGCTAACTAATAGTTTTCTGATTGCCTCTTGGCATTAATTTACGGCATCTTCAGTGATGTTCCAATTGTGGATAGTTTTAAATATATTATTGTTTTTTTAATGGAATTAAATACTTAAAATTACATAAATATAAAATATCAACAAACTCTATCGATCTTCAACACCGCTATGAACATATAGTAAACCAAATGGATTTTAATGCCAAATTGTGTAACGCTTATTTCAATTTAGCAGTAAAAAAAATTGCAGTTTTCGTTCTTGTTTACTTGTTATATTATATTTTAAATAAATATTATTTGTGTTATAGCCAGTGATGGAAAATGTACATCTGAAATAAACAAAAGAATCTTCTTCTTCTTTCCTTCCTTATTTGCCTTTCAGCGTCGAGGGGAGATATAATTTGCGGTCTTTTGCTCTTCTGTTCGCCTCTGCTGCTGTTATGTTTCCTAGTGCTTCTAATATTCAATCGACCAATCTTTTTCGTGGTCGACCCTTGGGTCTGGTGTTCTCACAACGTTTGTTGAAAGCTCGTTGTGTTGTGTTTTGTTCTTTCTGCCTTGTCACGTGGCCAAATCATTTTATCTGTTGTTTCCTTACATATTCCATGGCGGGGGCTATTCCTAGCTTTTTTCTCAGTTCTTCATTTCTGATTTTATCTCTCAGACTGTTTCATGTCATTCGTCTAACACATTTCATCTCTGTAGAGGTTAATTTTCTTATTGTATATTCAAAACAAAAGAATAGGTATGGTAAAAAGTAATTTTAATGCCATGAAAAATATACTAACATCAAAACAAATAACACCAGGGCTAAAACTAAGAATAGCAAAATGTTACATCTTCTCAATATTCATGTATTGTGCAGAAACATGGACATTAGGCCAGAAAATAGAACAGAAAATTGAAGCCTTTGAAATGTGAATCTATAGAAGAATAGGCAGAATTTGATGGAAAGAAAAGAAAACAAACGAGGAAGTTTTAAAACAACTAAAAATGAAAAGAGAACTACTAAACACAATTAGAACAAGACAAATTAAATTTTGGGGGCATGTTAACAGACACAACAGCCTAATAAATGTAATATTGGAAGGGAAAATACAAGGTAAAAGAGGCAGACCAAGACTAACATGGACGTGTAACATCAAAAGATGGACAAGTCAACCTATGACAATCTGCACCATCAAAGCAAAAGCAAGAGACAGAGTGGAATGGCGCTCCATGGTAGCCAACCTTTGATGTGGAGACGGCACTCAATGATAATGATGATTATTATTATTATTTGTGTTACAAAATGAATACAAATCAATCATACAGAATGTGCAGATATTGATGTGATATGAGAAGAAAGTAGAGTTTTATCTATATTTTATGTTGGAATTAATTTAGTCCGGTTTGAAGTGGATATTTTATTTCAGTTTTGATGTTTCTTGTTTACCCTTTTAAAAGCACGTTTTGTATGTGATTTTTCTTTTACAAATATTATTATACTATAGTAAATAAAACGAAAAGAGCAGCCATTCCTGAACATTTATATACATGTACATGACTACATATAACGAAAAGTAATAATAATAATTAATTAATTCGTAGAACTCTTAAGTACAAAATAATTCTCAAAAATGAGCGCCATCCAAATGCATGTTATGGGTCAGACCTGTAAGGGTATAAAGAGCATTTTAAAAATTGAAAAGGACAGAAACGAGATGACATTAATATAGTTTTTTTTTTTTTTTTTAATTGAAAAGATACAAAAGTGCACAACTGACAGAGCTGTACAACAAATCTATTATTCTTGGATAGAAAATGCCCGATATGGTTGACATTTAGAGGGGAAGTGAATAAGTGGGAGAGAGGGGAGGTAAAAGAATAGATTTTTGGCGCATGTTGTAAGGGTATTATTAAAGTATTCTTATTTCAGCATAGCACAGTGAAAATTTATATTTGATTCAACAAACTATATGATATGTGTATTGGGATTTTTTTTATTTTATTTTTTTTTAGTAGACACTTCGTATCGACAGTAAAGAAAGGACTCATTTACACTTTTGTAAAAAAAAAAAATACATATTTTCTATTTTTTCAGTTAACCTAGGAGCAACAGTTTTTCCTGTTTGTTTGTTTTTTTTTACTAGAATACTCTTCATTCGTGGAGGCTACATAAATAATATAACACAGGGGAACACCCAAGAAAACCTGTGTGCAAGCATCACTAGACGGCTTCACTACATGGCTGGGGGTCAAAGTATCAAACCCTAAGGTTTGCGAACGAATAAATAACTAAACGAACAGAAGAAATACATTATCTGCTCTTGCAAGATTGTCCTCTCATAGAGCAGTGCAGAACAAATCATAACGCATTAAATTAAATTGAAAAAAATGTAAATCTTACAAGGGCATAACACACAACAAGGGCAAAAAATATGTAAGATGGAGCAATGTTATGATTTTGCAAAAGTTACAAATCATTCTAATTATATTCTAATGAGGATTTAGGGATTTCATTTCCACCAGCAACTTCACTTGAATGTGCATCTAGTTGTGTACAATTTACATTATCCTCAATATATGGTAAATTGTGAGCATTGACTGCCTGTGTTTTAAATTGTAAGTAAAGAAAGCTTCCGTGAGTGTCATTTGAACGGTAACTGGACAGTTTATGACAGGATTACTAATGTAGAAATTTGGGAAATCTGTTCTATTCTATTCTATTCATTGAATCAGTTTCATGGCAGTCGTGACAATCCCATACCCGCTCCACAGCCAGTCCCAACATTTCTCGAGGCGTGTTCAGACTGATTGTTTCTGTAAGGTGTTGACTGTAGAAACATCTGCTTTTCCCACTTAACATTCCGCGGCGTCGACCGTACCCCTTTTTCAACTGTGTAGACTTCTCAGTCTCTCGTCATCAACTTGTGCCAAACTGGTTGGCGTATGCGATTATGTCCTTCCACTATCTTATATCCACAGTGCATCGCATCAAATCTGTTGTTGACTTATTTTCATGACACGACACTAAGCTATCTAGTATTTTCTCTCTTTGTCGTCCGCGATCTCTTTTTCCCTGTATTTTGCGAGTTGTAATCAAGGAAAAATACAAGGTAAAAGAGGCAGAGGCAGACCAAGACTAGCATGGATGAGTAACATCAAAAGATGAACAAGTCAATCTATGACAGCCTGCACCATCAAAGCAAGAAACAGAGTAGAATGGTGATCCACGGTAGCCAACCTTCGTTGCGGAGAAAGCACTCGATGATGATGATGATGAATCAAGTATTCCAACTTCCCTCATCTCATTATGTGTCCGGAAAATGTTGATTGTTTCTTCCTTATGTTTCTTAGGAGCTCCCTTTTTGTGTTGGCCTCTTGGAGAATGTCCTCGTTGATCTGTTTAGCTGTCTAGGGAACTTTCAACATTCTTCTGAGAAATCAGTTTGCGTACTGTCCATGATTCGCGTCCATAAGACATAATTGACTCTATATAGCACGGATGAACTCTCTTTCTCATCTCTATTGACATATTTTTATTTTCAAACTCTCAATATATACATAATTGTCCCACCCGTTCTCTTCCTCTACTGTTAATGAATTAAGAACAATCATAGAAACGTCCACCTTGTCCACAGTAAGGCCACATCCCGCGCTTACTGTAGAGTCATCAAACAACTGCATCTACTTCTACCGCGGAGACAGCCTGTCAATCTTCTGTAGCATACTTTGTGAGTCAGTTACCACGACTACGTGATCCACGTTCAGTGTAACCAACGATGTTAACGCCCTCGTTGCTGCTTCTCATGCTGGACACAGCAATGCTACACTTGTCAGATTCCCTAGCCACTTCTATGCCATCTTGGTATATCACAAAACTCCAATAACTGCGCTGTCCGAGGGATAGAGTACCATTCCCGTAGATGATGGGGTCCTGAGGTGACGACTCTTTTTCGATGGATTCCCTTATTACGACCTCGGTAGCTCCGTGGGCCCAGTTGGTAGTAGGCCCAGCACTTCTGTCGAACAGAATGACTACTTTGCTTAGGCACCTTTTTTTCCCGCGGATACTTCTATCCAATCTTTGACAGTCCTTATGTCACTCAGATCACACACTATTCCTTATGGACTCTTCCGCCTCGGCCATGGAGGATTTTACACGCGCTGAGACGCCAGCTCTTGGTCACCACTTCTGAATGCAAGGGATGATATATGTTCCTTACCACGTTCAAATAAGCCCGGACTTGAGCAGATCTATGTCGTACTCCAATGCTTGGTAAGTCAGGCAAGTACCTCATTGAAAGGAAATGTGTATCTCTGGTACATGCAAGAACTGCCGTAGGCCCTAATTCTGAACCATTTCGAACTATTTCAAAGTACGAACCAAACATCGATAATGAGGGGAAAAATTGATATGATAAAGATGAAGGCACTGGGTAAGGCGTGCATTGCGGAAGCCAAATTAGTGTATTATATGACAGTCACTTTCTTGGAATCCCCAGGAGAGAATACTAAGAGTAATGCTAAAAAGCACATGGAGAAAATGAGTGAGAGAGAGATGAAAATTGTGGGCTCATGGAATGAGCTATAGAAAATGGCAAAAACAAAAAGACGAATTGGAAACGTTAGTTGAAGAAATGAGCTCCAAATGAAGCTGAAAAGATAAAGAAGGAACCTATTCTGAAGAATTTATTAATAAATTATATATAATAAAAGAAAAACTTGAATATTTTGGTTTTAAATTATAAGATAAGAGGTTACTTGTCGGATTATCATCATCTCTCACATCAAACAATTGTCCATAAGCGTTCAGATCTTCTACTTAACAAATCCCGCAGCTTTAAACGATTCAAATAAAATAACACTTTGCTGGTTAAACAATTAAACGTTAAATGTCAAAACAAACACATTTTCATCAACGTTCGATGAATATTACAAGTCCATTCTTTACCTTCACACAGTTTTATTATTATTATTGTTATTTTATTTTTTTTTTGCAATATGCCTGCATCAGACACTAATATCATCTATAAAAACATTTCTAAGACGTCGCTCCTATTGTATACATAAGTGTTTAATATCAATTTGTAGAGTAATACTTGAGAGAAAATAAGAGAAAATAATTATACAGAATAAGTACAGAAAGAGGAAGTAGTTTACAAAAAAGTAAAAAAGGTAATGGAAAGAGACCGCATATTTCAAACAAAATACTGGAAAATATTAGTCTTGTACAGAGAAAATGATAGATGTATGAAACAAAACAAAAATTAAGGACAAACAATATACACATATTTCAAATTATTGGAGCATCCCATCAGAGATTTGTTCAGGAACGTCATTTTCAATAGATCAATAGAAACGTTTACCGGGTGAAAGGTTCAGTTATAGACCTATTCATGTTCATCTCTAGCTTTAACCAGTCTTTCTGAAGTGGTTTGATATTTGTTGAATATTTCCACAAATATTTGGAGAGAACCACAGAATTAGCAATGTAGAGTTCATTCATTTTTCAAAACTTAACATAATTTTGTGGAGATTTATCATTTGTGTAGTACAGATTTCATATATACAGGACACGATTAAACAACAAACATTTCGACGTAAAGGGTAAGCAGGGGCTGCGACTTAAACCTGAACAGATTACGTATTAGGTAACAAACAATGACGCACTTCTTCAAGTGAGAATATGCCAGCGAGGTCACGCCAGGTGCAAATATTCATTGAACAGAAAATGAAAGGTCAATTACGTAGTCATCACGTTAACACGCAATCACGGAATGTGGAGCTAAACACTATTTGTATTTGCCGCGACTTCACTGGCTAAAAGCAATCTAGATGGGAAGGTACACAATTGCTTCATTTATTAATTCGAAAACCGTTGTGTTTTTGTCTCCTACTGACGATCCTAATAAAAACATTTGTGATTTACACTTGTCATATATCCGTACAGTTGTGTCATAAATATTCTATTACCTTTATGATTCTAGTCTAGATCTATTTTAATTTGCACGATTAAATATGTGTATCTCTATATTTGCATTCCAACCCTGTTGTGGATTCAATGGAAGCCATTTATAGTTAAGCTGGCCTACCTGATTATTTGGTATTATCTTACACATCTAATATTTTGAACTATTTTCTAATGTCAGATAATGAAAGAGGTACAAATTTTAATTTGGTAGTAGGCCCAGCACTTCTTTGGATGTTTCGTTACTGGCTAGCAATGTAGGATTAGTTTTACTTACATATCCGTGTGTGTGTTTTTTTTTTGTTCCTGCTGAAGGCCTATTGGGCCGAAACGTCGTTTAATCTGTGTCGTCTCCTTATCACGTAAAGCTTCTAGCATACCATTTGTTTCTATTTTTTTAATTTTTCCCTACAAATTTATTCTAAGTTTTTAAACAAATATCAGAAGGTAAAGGTCACGCACTACTTTTGCAACTTGTGAAAACATTTGAAAGCCAAACATTATTTCAACTTTAAAGAACTGTAAGATAGAAGTTCACCATCACCCGTTACTGACTTCAGTTTCACCCTTTAGCCTTTTGTCTGATTTAGTTGACTCCTAATTTGAAGATGCTTTGTTCCAGTTGATCCAGCTGTTGTTGAGAGTCATATATCAACTAGTTAAACTCTTAGCCCAGCTGTTGTTAAGAGTCCCATGTCAATTAGTTCAACTCTTAGCCCATGTCCAGCTGTTGTTAAGAGTCCAATGTCAATTAGTTCAACTCTTAGCCCAGGTCCAGCTGTTGTTAAGAGTCCCATGTCAATTAGTTCAACTTTTAACCCAGGTCCAGCTGTTGTTAAGAGTCCCATGTCAATTAGTTCAACTCTTAGCCCAGGTCCAACTGTTGTTAAAAGTGCCATGTCAATTAGTTCAACTCTTAACCCAGGTCCAGCTGTTGTTAAGAGTCCCATGTCAATTAGTTCAACTCTTAACCCAGGTCCGGCTGTTGCTGAGAGTCCTATATCAATTAGTTCAACTCTTAACCCAGGTTTAGCTGTTATTGAAAGTCCCATATCATTTAGTTCACTTACTAGCCCAGGTCAAGTTGTTGTTGCGAGTCCTGCACCAGATAATTTAACTCCTATTCCACCTGTTATTGAGAGTCCTGCATCCGTTTGTTCAACTCCTAGTCTATCTGTTGTTGAGAGTCCTGTATCGGTTAGTTCAATTCCTTTTCCAGCTGTTTTTGAGAGTCCTACATCAGTTATTTCAACTCCTAGTCCACCTGTTGCTAATAGTCCTATATTAGATAGTTCAACTTATTGTCGACCTGTTGAGAGTTCTACATCAGTAAGTTCAACTCCTAGTCCATCTGTTGTTGAGAGTCCTGCATTTATTCAACTTTTAGCTCAGATTCATCGGATTCTTCTTATGAAGAAGGAAGCCCTTTCACTGGCCAATCGTAGAGCAATATCTTCTAACCCACCAACTTTCAAAGCATTTGAAGATAAAAAGCAAAATTGTAAACTTAAGTACAAAAGAGTTGAAACAACTTTCAGATTAGTCGCCGAAACAGTATATAAAGATAAACATATATTGTCCATCATCATCATCATAATCGAGTGCCATCTCCGCAACGAAGGTTAGCTAACATGGAGCGCCATTCTGCTCTGTCTCTTGCTTTGATGGTGCAGGTTGCCATAGGCTGGTTTGTCCATCTTTTGATGTTACTCGTTTATGTTAGTCTTGGTCTACCTCTGCCTCTTTTACCTTGTATTTTCCCCTCCAAGATTACTTTTAGTAAGCTGTTGTTTCTTTTAACATGGCCCAAAAATCGCATTTGTCTTGTTCGAATTGTGTTTAGTAGTTCTCTGTTCATTTTTTGTTGTTTTAAGACTTCATCGTTTGTTTTCTTTTCTTTCCATCCAATTCTACCTATTCTTCTATATATGCACATTTCAAAGGCTTCAATTCTCTTTTCTGTTTTCTTATCTAGTGTCCATGTTTCTGCACCATATATGAATGTTGAGAAGATGAACAAGGATCCTAAAAATCTATTGTCCATAGTAGAGGATATGGGTTTTTAAAAAAAAATGATAAATCACCTTAAGCCAAGATACATCATTCTGAAACAGGAAACGTTTTGTTCAAAAGGTAATTCCAGAGAAATATGTAGAAAAATAGGAATATATTTTGTTTAAAACTATTTTCTCATTTGTTTTTCATTAAACACAGATCAGCAATTTTTCTTCAATTTAAAACCTTTAATTTCAAATAGAAATCTTTACCCAGTTTGTTAAATCTTTTTTTTCTTATTATTTAAATATTATATACATTATTCGACAGATTCGAGATTCTAGAGACTCAAGAGGCTCGAAAAACTTTTTGATTCGGATTTGGAAAATGTATGATTAGCTCCACTTGTAGTTATGGACATCACGTGACCATCATTTTGGTGATAAAGGCAAGGATCTGCTTCTTCATTCTTTATCCGCATACCAACAAAGTGGTCAGTGGCTGGTAAGCCTTGTGACGTCACAGAACAACAAAGTGGACAGTGGCTGGTAAGCCTTGTGACATCATAGAACAACAAAGTGGTCAGTGGCTGGTAAGCCTTGTGACATCATAGAACAACAAAGTGGTCAGTGGCTGGTAAGCCTTGTGACATCATAGAACAACAAAGTGGTCAGTGGCTGGTAAGCCTTGTGACATCATAGAACAACAAAGTAGTCAGTGGCTGGTAAGCCTTGTGACATCATAGAACAACAAAGTAGTCAGTGGCTGGTAAGCCTTGTGACATCATAGAACAACAAAGTAGTCAGTGGCTGGTAAGCCTTGTGACATCATAGAACAACAAAGTGGTCAGTGGCTGGTAAGCCTTGTGACATCATAGAACAACAAAGTAGTCAGTGGCTGGTAAGCCTTGTGACGTCATAGACCAACAAAGTGGTCAGTGGCTGGTAAGCCTTGTGACGTCACAGAACAACAAAGTGGACAGTGGCTGGTAAGCCTTGTGACATCATAGAACAACAAAGTGGTCAGTGGCTGGTAAGCCTTGTGACGTCATAGAACAACAAAGTAGTCAGTGGCTGGTAAGCCTTGTGACGTCATAGAACAACAAAGTAGACAGTGGCTGGTAAGCCTTGTGACGTCGCAGAACAACAAAGTGGACAGTGGCTGGTAAGCCTTGTGACATCATAGAACAGCAAAGTGGACAGTGGCTAGTAAGCCTTGTGACGTCGCAGAACAACAAAGTGGACAGTGGCTAGCAAGCCTTGTGACATCACAGAACAACAAAGTGGTCAGTGGCTGGTAAGCCTTGTGACGTCGCAGAACAACAAAGTGGACAGTGGCTGGTAAGCCTTGTGACGTCGCAGAACAACAAAGTGGACAGTGGCTGGTAAGCCTTGTGACGTCACAGAACAACAAAGTGGACAGTGGCTGGTAAGCCTTGTGACGTCGCAGAACAACAAAGTGGACAGTGGCTGGTAAGCCTTGTGACGTCACAGAACAACAAAGTAGTCAGTGGCTGGTAAGCCTTGTGACATCACAGAACAACAAAGTGGACAGTGGCTAGCAAGCCTTGTGACATCACAGAACAACAAAGTGGACAGTGGCTGGTAAGTCTTGTGACATCACAGAACAACAAAGTAGTCAGTGGCTGGTAAGCCTTGTGACGTCGCAGAACAACAAAGTAGTCAGTGGTTGGTAAGTCTTGTGACATCACAGAACAACAAAGTGGACAGTGGCTAGCAAGCCTTGTGACATCACAGAACAACAAAGTAGTCAGTGGCTGGTAAGCCTTGTGACATCACAGAACAACAAAGTGGACAGTGGCTGGTAAGCCTTGTGACGTCACAGAACAACAAAGTGGTCAGTGGCTGGTACGCCTTGTGACGTCACAGACCAAAAACGTATTCAGTCAGTGGCTGGTACATCTTGACGTCTTGTAGGGTTATGTTGCAGTTTTTCTACTTCCGGTTGTTCAAGACCACCTTCGCGAAATGCTTTATATCTGGACAACATCCTTCATCTGTTTTCATTGTTCACCATCAGGTTGCCCTTTGCCTCTCTTTGCACATCTTTTCTTCTGAACCTGCTACAAGACAGCGCTGGAGCAGAAATATTGACAACTGATGTTACAAGCGCGTCACAACACGTCCCAAGGAGCAGTAGACAGTAGTTCACTTCTCGAGGAAAGAAAATAAAACTGGAATAACTGAAATAAATAATGCAACAACAGTCTCCTATTTAATACACAGTTCAGGTCTTGACAAATATCTATATCTCGTTGTCGAGGCTCTGATTCTGCTAAACTATCTAATCCATCGATTAGCTACATGATTTTTAAACTCGATATATTGTCTAATCGACGTCGTGTCAAATCATTGACTATAAATTTAATAAATATAGATCTTACCCTCTTTCCATGAACATATGCTCGATCAGCTCCGGAACTAAGAGTTCAGACGATTTGGTTATGGTTATAGAAGGCCCCGGTATCACTGCAAACGAATTAAAATCCATAATTGCTCAACCGTCCGTGCCAGCGTAATCCTCCGAATTAATATCTCATCTCCCAAACAAAGAAAGGTAACTGTAGTCCCCATCGTAACAGTCTCAGCACACGCCAAAAGACATAAGGCGAAACCGCGCAGAAAGTGAACACAGCCAACTGTTCCCTGTCACACGAATGTTCCTTGAACTGTTTTTGTATAGTCTACCTTTACCACATTAACTTTGAACCATATACGCTGTCCAATGCTAAGTCAGTCCTATTATATGGCTGTGAAACATGGAGAACAACAAAATTGACAATCACGAAGATACAGACTTTCATTAATGGATGCTTACGCAGAATAAAAGGATGGAAATGCAAGGACAAAATCACTAACATAGAATTATGGAAATGTACCAGTCAAATACCAGTGGATAAAGAGATACATTGAAGACAATGGCGCTGGATAGGACACACACTACGGAAGCCAACTGAGAGTATTACACAACAGGCTCATTTTTGGAATTCCCAGGGGAAAAGACAAAGAGATGAAGATGATGGGGAAGACATGGAATGATCTTAACAGAATGGCAAAAAACAGAACGACTTAGAGAAAGTGTTTGTTGAAGACCTATGCTCCACTGTGAGCTAAAAAAAAGGTAGAAGATACACGCTGTCCGCGATTTCTCCAATTGTCTGCCTACTTATTCAGTTCTGTTCACGCTTCACCGATTTATGCTAATGTTGTCTGACAAGTCTAATTCTGTATTTATATAATTTAGCTTACTCTAAACCTGTCAAATCTCTCTTCATTTGATCATTGTAAAATCTATTTCCTGCTTAATCCTCTTTTTTTTCCCCGGGCTTCTTATCCTAACCTGTTACATATAGATAGAACATTATTTTGATTCATTCATTGTTTCTTCTTCACACTCAAGTCTGCGATAGGCTGGATCTGGTTTGACGTAGTTTTACTTCCCGTAGGGTGGATGCCGTCCAGGGCTGTTGGGCCCACGCTGTCCCTGGTTTGTGTCTGGGTAAAGATGTAGATGCATCAAGATCCACCAAGATGCATCAAGATGCACCAACATGCACCAAGATGCACAGAGATGCACCAAGATGCACCAACATGTACCAAGATGCATCAAGATGCACAGAGATGCAAAGCTGCTGTAAAGCTGATGATAATAATGAGAATAAAAAAAAAAACAAGAGAAAAAGTGGTATGATAACAACTTTACGGAGGTGAGAAACAAAACAAAAGTCTAACAATGTTTCGGCCAAGTAAGCCTTCAGCTGGAACAATAAACTACAACGTGTGTGGTTTGAGTTGTTGTTTATTGTTACAGCTGAAGGCCTGCTTGGCCGAAACGTCGTTCGACTTTTTGTTTTGTTTCTCACCTCCGTAAAGTTGTTACTACAACACTTTTTTTTCTCATATTTATTTTTTAAATTGCCATTATTTCTGTCTGGGTGTTCTCCCATAGCCTTTCCTTCTCCCGAGGTAACTTAGGCAGCAGTGGGTTTTTTCCCCATGGTGTCCCTCCCCGTGGATAGAGCTTTGAATGTGAGCAGCATTACACACAAGTCCTGTTCCGTCGTTCGATATATGGGCCGTTTTATTTTTAATTGGTGCAACAGTGCTACCTGTTTCCCCTACTCCGTCCTGGTAGGAGAGGACTTCTATCTGGTCTCTGGTTCATGAGGATCTGCAGCTCCGTTCCTATGAAGCCCATGTAATGAAGCTCACAGTTCTCACCAGGTCGTGACGGCTGCCCCATAGTTTCTGTCCTAGTTCAACATTAGGTCCTGGATACGAGTTCCATATTGGCATTCGTTTGTATGGGACACTTTGAGATGGTTGTTGACGGATTGCCACGAGTTGATGCGAGCATGTTGCCCTTTGACTCATAAGATGCAGCGGGTCGTAATGGCTTTCTTGATATTCCCGGCTCTTACTGGAGAGGTTGGATTTCGTCTGTCCCAGGGTATGCTGGGAAACTACTAGTCCAGACCAGAGGTACTGCAATACTGGATCCTCTATATCAGTAACAGCCACCACTACAGGGAACACGGCGATCCTAGCTTCTGTTAGCCAGTCTGGTTTGGCGCAGACTATTTCCAGAGGAGACCACGAGGAGGTAGAACTGCTAGGTCTTGGTCGGCTGATGGTGCGCCGACCCTGCTATTGCGACCGGAGGTCGCAGGTGCTTCTGCTCCCCTTCTTTGAGATGGTAGCGCTGACTCAAGAGTCTACAGTGAGACCGGTTCTCATGCGGAAGATAATTCGAGACACAATACAGGTCCTGTGCTAGGTCTGACAACTGAAAGATCGTCAGACACAAGAGCATAGAATATCTGCCCTATGTGCTCTAAAGACAATAGATATATAGAATAAGTAATTTAATAAAACTATTAGCGGGGTTGCCTTCATTTCTTAAAGGCCACTGTTACTTACAGAGAGCCGCAATAGCTCAGTGGTTAGTGAACTGGACTACAAAGGGCAAGGGGTAGGCTTCGATCCCAACTGACGGCTTCCGGGTTCACCCAGCCTTAAATTGGTACCGGATTTGGGAAAGTAAAGCAGCACGGGCGTAATACCAACCACATTACCCCAAAAATCATGTGCAGAAAGTCTGTAAAATATAGGGTCACTAACACCATATTTCCCTATACGCCACTTGGCGTGACGGGGGTACTTTACTTTTACTGTTACTTACAAACCTGCATTATTTTATCATTATTTTGTTATTACTAGTTTGATGACAAAGATTGATCGGTCTTGGTGCAGTTTTTCTGATATCGATTTAATCCCTGTGTAACATCGTTCATGTAGTGCGACCTAATGAGAGAAGTTAATATTTAATCGCTAATGGTTAGAAGAAGAGATCTTACTGCCCTCACGGGTACTCCAGTCCTTTCAAGAGGAAGGCGATGTGTATGAGTGTTGATACTTCAAGTGCCTCGCTAGTTAACAGGGAGCCGTGATACAACCGTGAATTGTGAACTGAGTACAAAAGGTAGAATTCGGTCATATATCTGACCGTTTCTATGTTCAACCAAGATTTAAATGGGTGCCATCATTTTTTTTCCTTTACAAATAAAAAAAAGTGTGTCGCAGTGATGACGAAATTACCCATAAAATCATCATCATCAAGTACCGGGCCTGCTGGCGTAGGTGATCATGTTTCACCACAACTTTCTATCTCAGCAGCTATTTATCATTTCTGTTGTTGACCTTCTGCCAAGCCATTCTCTTAAGCTGTCTGTTATTTTTTTCTCTTTGCTTCCCTCTACCTCTTCGTCCCTCAATTTTTTCCAGTTGTTACAATATATTCCAGTTGTTATCTTCTCATTACATGACGAAAAAAATTATGATCGTTTCTTCCTAATATTGGAAATTAGCTCTCTTTTTGTTTTTACCTCTCTCAGAACATCTTCATTACTCTTTTTAGCTGTCCATGGTACTCTCAACATTCTTCTGAATGACCCATAAAATATGTTCATGATAAAAAAATATATATCGGTATTAACGCCATTTTCTCATTTGCGCTCAAGGCGTAACAACGCTATTTCTTCTCTTTTTTTTCTTCTTCTTCCCGTGAATACTTTTTTTTTTTAATTCACTCAAACCTGATGGAGTTGAATATGTCGTATCGACAGTGATCGAGGCTTCACTATCAACTAGGATAACAAATAATAAAATACATCTACAGTTTCAACGACAAAGAAGATTAAACAATGCTAGTCATCTTTGATGTAACTGTTCAAGGTAAAAGATGCACGGAGAGGCAGTGTTTAGATTAAACTCAAAATCCAGAGATGAAGTCAAGTCGCCGTAATTGTTTTTATCATGACTAAAAATAGAGCTACATGCCGCTTCACGGCAGCTAACTTAAGATGTTAACGCGGTACAACATGATGATTAACAAAATAAAACTTACCGTTATGTGTCCCTGGGAAGTCAGTAAACATTTGGAAAACAAGTTGTGGAAAACAGCTACGTCATTTCCGGTCATTTACACTCTTCCAATAGAACAACTCGTTACATTTCCAGTAAATCAAATTAATTGAAATAAATAATCCTTGACCGCCGTTTAAATGCAAATAGAGTTCACGAGCTTCGACTATCCGGGTGAATCTTCAGACCAGAACAAGCACTGACGTGACTAGGTCGGGCCCATGTAAACGTTTCGTGTTAACTGGGCTTAGGATTTGCTGGAGAATCTTCTAGCACTCACTGTTTCTTACTGGTAAAAGCAACCTGCCCTAGGATGTTGCTAAGTCTGTTTGACCTTTGACATACGTCCTTGTCTAATATTTGGACAAGGTTGGCGTGTTTGCAAGAAGTGAGATAAGAGACACTGGCTGTGTTAAAGGTACACATTTAATGTATTTTTTACGTTTTTCTTTCTTTCTTTTTTTTTTTTTTGGTTGCTTCACCTTTCAGTTATGTCCCTTATAGATACTACGTTAGCCTACAAAATCGTTACTCATTCACAACTGTTCTGTTCTTTCTGTCCATTTAAAACTCTCAGTTGTCTTAGTTTTGTTGTTTTTTTTTTTATTAGTGACAAACTGCTGTGCACTGAATACGTTCACATTGACGATTTTAATGTGTGGGCATTTCTTGTGGAATCGATATTGATGTCGTCAAATTGTATATTTTTCATTATTCTCTTTGTACTTTTGTTACCACATTTTACTTTTAGAATCATATGTTAACTACTACCAGGAGATTTCATTGTCTTAATTGTGTTCTGTAGTAGAAGTTATTAATTGCAATGTGTCTAACACATTAACGTTATTTCACCAGTGAATGTTTCTCTATAAACTAATTAAACTATCGGTCGGTCAATAGATGATTGTTCTAGGTTAGAATTAAATAAACTATCAAAAGTAAGTAAGGAAATATAATATTCGCTGTTTACAATTAATATTGACATTTTCATTATTAGATACACATATAGACATCATGTACTATAAAATATCGCAATATATGCGATCCCATTATTTATAATTATATCCTGCATTTCCGGCCTTGGGAATGCTTAACATTAAACTGTGTTGATAACCGTCCCGGATATATACACATTTCATTTAGTAAATCTGTCTACACTTCTATTTTCACACATCCACATTTATAAACTGTATACAATTTCCTGTTGCTTTTGTCTGCAGGCAAGTTGTTTATGCTTTCCATCCGATCGTGTCATTACGTTTCATTAAAAAAAAACTCTATCCTAGTTTTGACCATTGTTACTGTACAGATAATTTGTTCTCAGTTCTACTTCCTTCGAGATCAAATTAGATCTAATTAATGTCTTTATAGTCTAGGCTAGTGATTCTGAAACTTCCCATTACCCGGGACCCCCATTAAATACGTTTTGTAGTCGCTGACCCCCAGGATTCATTGTCACTTCTTGTGGCGTATTGGGGCATGTTACGTTAGTATCCATATTCCTGTTAATGAATGGCCATTTTGAGTGGTGTTGTCGGATGGCTTACCACGGCAACAGCCGGTGTTAGTACCCTGGCGAGGACACCTGGGTTTTACTAATTCCCTAAAAATTAGTACCTCTGAAGTCGGAGTAAATCTGCCTGCATGGCGAGGGGCATCCTGTAATGGGATAAAAACAGACTTTACACGCAAAATTCAGTCCCACAAAATTGAGTGGGTGGGACTTCGTCAGAGGTCAAAGCTGACGAAAGCGAACGAACGAACGAGTGGTGTTGGTGGTGTTGTTGGCGTTATGAAATGGTTTGTCCACGTATTCCGATCGACTGACCTAGCAAAGACTATTCTGCTAGGGACTGTGAAAGGAGCGAGAATGAGAAGTAGGCAAAGAATGAGAGAGAATATAGCATAAAAGGATGTATAGACCTCGGATTTCCCAAAAATGACCGAAGATAGAAACCGTGGAGGTTGGCGAATATCAGTTTTGCCCCAACGACCCCCCAAGTGATGAAGATAAATAAGACAGCATTACGTCAGTGCAGTGTTCTTTTTCTCCATAAAAATCAGGTACCTATTTACGGCTCAGTGAAATCAGAAATCGTCGAGCAGGATCGAATGTGACTCGTGTGCTCTGTGAACCGGTTACTAACCACTGCTCTAACACCGACGCAGTAAAACAAGAACAGTCGTGGGATGACTCGCAAAACCTTAACAAATTTCCACAACTGCAAATACCGTTTGGTAAACGCTGGTCTAGGCCACGTTTATTGTTTTAAGTAATTGAGAGAATACTCGTACTATCACATTCTTCTCCATCTTTCTTGGGTCCTGTATTTCAGATGTTAGTTTGAATGTGCTGTGTTCGTATGTCCTATGAATATATATATATATATATATATATATATATATATATATATATATATATATATATATATATATATATATATATATATATATATATGGGAGCCGCGATAGCTCAGTTGTTAGTGAACTGGACTACAAAGGACAAGAGGTAGAGTTCGATCCCAACCGACGGCATCCTGTTCACCCAGCCTTTAATAGGTATCGGATTTTTTTCTGGGAAAGTAAAGCGCACGGGCGTAATACCGACCACATTACCCCAAAAATCATTTGCCGAAGGTCTGTAAACTTTATGGTCGCGAACACCATATTCACTATACGCCACTTGGCGTGACGGGTGTACTTAACTTTTTTTTAATAAATATGTATATGTATATAACAACAGCTTCGCATTTTTATAAATGTATATGCATTTCTGATTCTTATATGTATGTGTATTTTTATATAGGATACGAATATATATATATATATATATATATATATATATATATATATATATGTATATATATATATATATATATATATATATATATATTCATCCCATAATCCAACGTTGTGCTACCAATGCCAGACCTGGACCCTAGATGCAAGAACAATAAGAAAATAAACCTTTTCTGAAATGAAATGTGTCAGACGAAATACAGGAACCAGCCTGAGAGACAAGATCAGAAATGAAGAACTGAGAAAAAAGATAGGAATAGCCCCCGTCATAGAATATATTTAGAAGCAGCAGATAAAATGGTTTGGCCACGTGATAAGGCAGAGTGATTAAAACACAACACAACGAGCCCTCAATAAACGTTGTGAGAATACCAGACCCAAGAGTCGACCACGAAAAAGATGGATCGCAATATTAGAAACACTAGGAAACATAACAGCA
Source organism: Megaustenia siamemsis (assembly GCA_032433765.1). Classification (NCBI taxonomy): domain Eukaryota; kingdom Metazoa; phylum Mollusca; class Gastropoda; order Stylommatophora; family Ariophantidae; genus Megaustenia; species Megaustenia siamemsis. Next base: position 39,393,461 of record JAVIAB010000139.1, read on the forward strand.
GCAGAGGCGAACAGAAGAGCAAAAGACCGCAAACTATATCTCCCCTCGACGCTGAAAGGCAGATGAGGAAGGAAAGAAGAAGAAGAAAAAGAGATATATACTATTTATGTACTTATGCCTGAATGTAATATAACAATTACATTTATATGTAACTCAGTCCGTCAAGTATCCATTCTCTCTTTCAGCTGCTTCAACTGAAGATACAGTTGAAAGATAGAATAAAGATACAACCACATCATCGACAAGCTATCCAACTGTCCATCATACTATCGACGCTTTTCTTTTGTTACCATTTTGTCAATTGTAAAACAGAGGAGCATACCAAATATTTGTTAGACCGGACGTTGTGTCTGTCTCATTGTGTTTAGCAATGTCTGACTGACTGTATTTGTGTGAGCAAGAAGTGTTTAGCTTGTTAAATTATCAGTCTCTTTATATTGAGTAAGTTGCTAGAATGAGTTACAGTAAAGCGATATATGTTTGTTACAATTATATATACTGAAGTACATTAATAACGCACAACTTTACAAATACAGGAACAAAGTGTTTAATGTAAATATAAGTGTGGGAATAAATTTTCCCCGTACTTAGCATGAGGTAGGGAGCTAACGGTTGCTAAAATTGAAAGATTTAACCAACGAGTTTTGGCACAGACTACATGAAAACAATGAAAGTTACACGTGCAACACGATTCCCAGTAGTCATGACCATGAACATGTATACACGTTGTGACTGTATACTCGGTATAAAAAGACCGTCGAAACAAAACAACCAGTACATGTGGTTGAAATACCACGACTTTCTGAAAACGACTGCTACCCACCCATTGGTATGTTGGAGACTGGAATGAGCTAGCGGGTCATTGTCAAAAGGATGAATTGCCACCACAGCACTATTGTACGTCTGAATGAACGTTACCGAAACACTGGCAGTACCCGTGGTAGACTTCAGAGTGGCCAACCACGAGTACTGCCCCTGGACATGATCGTCATATTGTGCTGAGTCACCTATGGAATCGTTCACGTATCTCATGGCAAGTCAAACAGCAAAAACAATAGTGGGTAAACGCGGGAAAGTCTCTCAGGTGACGACTCAGATGGAGGCATTACTGCAAGACGAGCTTATAGTGGGCCAATCTTAACTCACAGACATCATAAGCACCGTCTACAATTGACAGAGCAATATGTCAGATGGACTAGACTACAGTGGAATGATGTCCTTTTCACATACGAGAGCATATTCAACATACCCTTTGTTGATGGGCATATGCGTATTTGTCGACGGAGCGAAGTAAACACTTATATTTACATTTGACACTCTGTTCCTGGATCTGTAAAATGTTGCGTTATTAATATGCTTTCGGTATATCCCGTGTGTTACCGGGGCCTCATTATGAGGGAGGTAAAGAATAGTGACACTGTGACCTTCCAGGCATGTCGTAAGAGGCGACTAAGGAGGTTGATCGATGGCTTGACAAGCTGTCATTGTAAAAAGTATTGTTATGGAAACAGAGCCATAGATTTTAGAAGCAGTGATCTCTGCAATATGTGCCACTTTGGCACGCAAGGTTTCTGTTTTTGAGATTGTAGTTCTGCCCTATGTGCCGTCTTCGGCTCGAAAGGACAATAGAATAGAATATGAGAAAAAGAAACCCCCATACAGCAACAGGGCTCAGGATCGGCAAATAATCAGAGCTGATCATCTGGAGAATGCCAGAAAGAATACATCAAATAACACACTATTTTATTATTTATATATTGCACTGTAAATGATAAATAATTTTGTTGCTAAAATATCTTCAAAATATATTTGTTGTTTGCTTTGTTTTGTTATGTAGATCACCACAATGAATAGATTAATGCTTCGGTTCATTTTGTTATCCCACCAAAGCCATACAAATGGCTTCAAGAGCGGAAGAGACAATCTACATGCCAGTAATTCTGTCTTCGGATACAGCGGATAAGCAGCTCAGAAAGTAATTATATAAAAAAACAGTAAAAGAGACAACGAATATTTACATAAATAAATCAACCCAATCCATGTGTGTTTTCGTGAAATCCGCATTAATCTGAAACAAAAGAACAATGGCATCACAAAGGATTTGTAACCAAAAAAACGAGAGTTTTAATTTCAAAATATAAATTCTAATTTATAAAACAAAGTCTAGACGCGTGATTTTCTGTCACATTTCGGCAAAACTTTCACGTTCTGAGATTTGATAGCGAATTACCTACATCAAGAATGTCCCCAATAGCCACCAGCCAAGATCGATTTACTCACATCATTCGACTGAAAAGGGACTTTATTCACGATTCGCAAATTAACCTGTGTTTTCATGCATAATGGACAGACCACTTCATGTAACGGGACTTTTGTGTTCTCGAGTCCAATGCTCATTTGTATAACTGTTCCGTCTAAATAGGACCATTGTTTATTGAAACTTTATTTCAAACAAAGTAACAATAGCTTTCTTTGAGAGGGAGAACGGTCTGAAATGCATCTTATGTGTTCATGTGGACAGAAAAACGGATCTGGAAGCTCCCCCCCCCCCCCCGGATTATATAACTCGACATGTGTTAAATAATATTTCCAACATGGCAGTGATCGTCATGACCTAATATCGCACAATTTGTTGATTAACAAAAAGAAAGTAACAATCTGCAAACAATCATTGTTAAAACGTTCATCATCATCATCAAGCACCGGGCCTGCTGGCCTAAGTGATCATTTCTCTCCACAACTTTCAATCGCTACAGTTATTTATCAATTCCGTTGTTGACCTTCTGCCAAGTAATTATCTTAGGCTGTCCGACATCGTTTCTGTTTGCTTCCCTCTGCCTCTTTGTCCTTCAAATTCTCAGTTGTTACAATATATTCCACTTGTTCTCTTCTCAATACATGGCCAAAAAAATGATGATTGCTTCATCCTAATATTGGAAATTAGCTCTCTGTTTGCTTATGCCTCTTTCAGAACGTTTTCACTGCTCTTCTTAGCTGTCCATGGTATTCTCAACATTCTTCAGTAAAACCACATTTATACAGCCTCCAGTGATTTTCTTGTCTGTTGTCCTATTGTCCATGATTCACATCCAAATGTTAAGACTGGTTTTACATAACAAATAATAACTCTTTTTCTTGTTTCTATTGTCAAAAAAGTACACAATCAAATTGATTTTATACTGGTACAGAGACAATTTAGGAATGGGCTAACATCTGTTAAAACAAGGCCAGGAGCAGATTGTAATAGTGACCATGTACCAGTAGTTTAAAGATAAGAATAAAACTGCGGAAGACACAGAAATTCCAAAGAAATATGTAATTAGAACTAGATATGCTTAGAGTAGATAGACAGATGAGTGATAAGTACAATAAGATAGTACAAAATATACATAATGCTATTGAGAAAATACAGGACATCGAGGAACAGTGGGAAATGTTCAAACAATCGATTCAATAGACATCAAAAGAAGTAATACCAATGACTAAAAGAATGAACAAAAAGAAATGGATGACAGAGGAAATACTAAAACTAATGGACGAAAGACGAAAACATAAGTAAGAAGAACGGACATACAAAATATTGCACAGAGAGATCCAACACAAATGCAGAGAAGCAAAGGAAGGATGGTTAAAACAGAAATGTGAAGAAATGGAAAAACAACAAAATAAAGACTCATAATGTATGCACAATCAGTTAAATGAATTAACAGGAAGAAAAGAAGTCAATGTTTCAGGATGTGTGAAATCAAAGGAAGGAAATATAATAATGGGACAGGAGAAGACAATGGAAAGATGGACAGAATATATCAGTCAACTCTATGATGATGAAAAACCAGAGCTAAACAATTTCAACAAAGACACAGAGCCACCAATAATGCATACTGAAGTGGAGAAGGCAATTCAACACATGAAAAGAGGCAAAACTTCATGTTCCGACAATATAACAAAATAAGAGATAAATGCATTAGGAGAGCTTGAAATACAAGTCATAACAAAACTACTCAATCACATATATAACACTGGACACATACCCGAAGATCTACTAAAATCTAACTGTGTAGCCATACCGAAGAAGTCATGCGCCATTGATTGTGAAGACCGTTGCACTATAAGTCTCATGAGCCATATGCCTAAAATGTTACTAAGAATCATTATGAGAAGTGTAAGGAACAAAATAAAACCAGAAATAAGTGAGGAACAATGTGGATTTGTTGAAGGAAAGGGCACCAATAATGCAATACACATCTTAAGAACATTGATAGAAAGATCAAAGATCAGAAAGATACAACATTTTTCGGACACATCATGAGAAGAGTAAAGTTGGAATACTTGGTTGCAACTGGCAAAATAAAAGGAAAGAGAGATCGCAGACGAAAAAGAGAGAATATACTGGATAGCTTGGTGTCATAGCATGGAAAACAGTCAACAACAGAACTGATACGAGGCACTGTAGATTGAAGATTGTGGAAGGACATGATCGCCTACGCCAACCGGTATGGCACATGATGACAATGATGATGATGATGATGATAATGATGATGATTGTCAAAAATGGATTGCATAGTACCTTCCTTTTTTGGGAAAGCTGCTTTTGCCTTAGCCATTCTGCATCTAGCCTCTGTTGTACATTTTCCGTCTGAGGTTAACAAAGTTCCCAAATATTTAAATTCATATACCCTGTTTTAACATTGTTCCACTTGTCTTTATTTTGCACTGAGGTGATGTCTTTTTCTTTGTTGTTACCATCATTTCTGTCGTTTTGCTATTAAAGCTGATTCCTTTATTTTTACTTTCTTTCGCTATAATGTCTAACATTTCTTGTAATTCATTCTCTCTTAGCGATTAATACTGTATCATCAGCATACCTTAGATTATTTATATTATGACATCCGATTGTTTTTCCAGGCATGTCCCTTATGGATCTTAAAATAATCTCACTATAAATATTAAACAAATCTGGTGACAGCAAACAACCTTGTCTAACACAGTTCTTATGGCCGCTGTTTGTTGCCAGTAATCATCATCATCAAGTACCGGGCCTACTGGTGTAGGTGATCATGTCTCTCCACAACTTTCGATCTCGACAGTTCTTTTCATTTCTGTTGTTGACCTTCTGCCAAGCCATTCTCTTAGGCTGTCTAATATATTCTCTCTTTGCTTCCCTCTATCTCTTCGTCCTTCAATTTTTCCAGTTGTTACAATATATTCCACTTGTTCTCTTCTCATTACATGGCCAAAAATTGATGATTACTTCTTCCTAATATTGGAAATTAGCTCTCTTTTTGCTTTGATCTCTTTCAGAATATTTTCATTACTCTTCTTAGCTGTCCATGGTATTCTCAACATTCTTCTGTAAAACCACATTTCTACAGACTCCAGTGATTTTCTTGTCTGTTGTCCTATTGTCCATGATTCACATCCATATGTTAAAACTGGCTCTACATAACATTTAAGAACTCTTTTTCTTGTTTCTATTGTCAAAAATGGATTGCATAGTATTTTCCTAATTTTTTTGGAAAGCTGTTTTTGCCTGAGCAATTCTACATCTCACCTCTTTTGTACATCTTCCGTCTGAGGTTAACAAAGTTCCCAAATATTTAAATTCATTTACCTGTTTTAATATTGTTCCACTTGTCTTTATTTTGCACTGAGGTGATGTCTTTTTCTTTGTTGTTACCATTACTTCTGTCTTTTTGCTATTAAGGCTGATTCCTTTATTTCTGCTTTCTTTCACTGTAATGTCCAACATTTCTTGTAACTCATTTTTACTCTTAGCGATTAATACTGTATCATCAGCATACATTATATTATTTACATTATGACCTCCAATTGTTATTCCAGGAATGCCCCTAATGGATTTTAAAATAATCTCAATATAAATATATATATATTATTGATATGATATTAAATAAATATAATTGTTGCCAGTACATGTTCTTTATTCTTCTTAGATATTTGCTGTCTACGTTTATGCCTTCTAGAATTTTGATTATTTCTTGGTGCTTAACTTTGTTAAAGGTTTTGTTATAATCTATGAAACATAGGTATAGATTTTTTTCACCTCTATGGCTCTTTCTGCTAAAGATCTTATGATGCATATGGCATTGCTCGTTCCTTTACCTCTAAGAAAACCACACTGTTCATCATTAATTTCTGGACTGATTTTGTTTCGCTCTCTTCATATGATGATTCTTAGTACTATCATCATGCGAAAAGTGGGAACCAAAATGAGTCTAGAAATTAATTAAAACGTTACAAATATAATTAAACTAAAATCTGAAGGCAAACATAACAGAAGAGTGTTGACATAAACCAATTGTTATATGCAACTCAGAAAGCAGATTAACGATATTTTTTTTAACTTTATAATTGTCGTCTGCATTGCATAACAGTGTTAAAGTAATTAAATTATATATTTTTTTTTAAACCCAGAAAGTCGTAAAATAACACAAGAAACTTATAAATTACAACAAATCTCTCAAGAACCTAGAATGTGATTTCGTTCGTTCGTTCGCTTTCGTCAGCTTTGACCTCTGACGAAGTCCCACCCACTCAATTTTGTGGGACTGAATTTTGCGTGTAAAGTCTGTTTTATCCATTACAGGATGCCCCTCGCCATGCAGGCAGATTTACTCCGACTTCAGAGGTACTAATTTTTAGGGAATTAGTAAAACCCAGGTGTCCTCGCCAGGGTACGAACCCCGGCTGTTGCCGTGGTAAGCCAACCGCCTATCGATTGCGCTAACCGGACACCCACGAATGTGATTTCAATATCGAAACCCAAATGTAAAATAAAAGACATTAGAAATCCTCAGACATAGTAACCTCTCAAAACGTAGCTTCCAGCTCAGAACGTAACTAAACACTAGAATTGAAATGTTGCTCAGTCTTCACAACTGAAAATGCAAATTGAATACCTCAATCAAGAATATAACTCACATATAACATCTCATATGACAACTTAAATGTTACAGCTTAGAGTGTAAAACACTTTACAACATAACATGTAAATTAAATAATTACAACTCAGAACTAATATTAAATATCACACCTCAGGAGCAAATACAAATTCACAACCCAGAAGGAAAATTAAATTTCATAAAAAACTGCGATTGTGATCAGGAGTGATATACAATTATTCCTGTTTGAATGAGAACTCAAGAATTGATGAAAAAGATGTTCCATAAAGGCACGAATTTGAAATAAAGCGACACACGAGTAGAAGAGGGCGAATAGATAGATATTTTACAGCAAACTTTTGTTCTGTATCAGATTTTAATGGAACGGGATAGTGAGTTGATCTTGTTCGCTATTGTTTAGAATACAAATTCTGAATTTATATTTTCTTGACCTTATTTGGACGTCAAAAGGACGAAATTGCTGGCATTTTTTCACGCTCATCTGATGATCACAGTCAGTTCGCTGTTGAGAACCGCTCTATATCTCGTTTTTGTTCTTTAAATTCAAATTGAGATGAATTAATTTGTTTAACATGTGCTTCCCTTTACTTTTTTGTTCTCATTCCAGAGACCTTTTAGAATAAAAATGTTGGTTAAGTCCCTTATTCAAATAGCTGAAACATCTAATTGAACAAATATATATATATATATATATATATATATATATATATATATATATATATATATATATATATTGTGTTCAAAATTCATCGAGGTCTGTTCACTTTTTAACAAACTGACGAACTGACTAACTAACTATAATAACTTAACAGGATATCGGCACAAATATAAAATATTGTGCGGGACCGATGTAAAGTTGGAAGCAACAAAGTTGAAACCTAGAAATATATACATAACGTTTTATATAGGCAGCTTTACGAAAAGAGGAGGCAGTACAAAATTATAAACATTTCGGTCACAGGCATTAGTCGGTGTGATAAGGAAGAAACACATACAAGACAAGTACACATTTAAATAGACGCATCTCTACTTAGCTTCAATCAGAGCCATGTGAAGAGATCGTAACGAGGTCCAAAAATGTAGTGTGAACCCTTGATCCGTAAGTGGCCAGATAATATACCACTATTAATCACATGACTACACAGAAAGAGAAGGAAGTACATTGATTTCCAATAGGAACAGCGGAATGCGGTTAAAGGATGTAACTAAAACAGAAGGGGAAGGAGAATCCCTAGAAAAAGACTGGACTGGAAGGCCACTTACGAGGTGGGAATATTATACAGGTAAAGGGAGAAAGGTAGAAACTAAAGCAAAACAAATATGATAGAAAGAATTAAAGGAATGTATCCCTCACGGATGAGGAGAGCTATGACGGGCTGTTAGTCGGTTCTCCAGGGCGAGTCGGCTGAAGTCATCAGAGTAGGATGCTTTACCAGTGACCAGAACATCGTTATGGCTCAGGTGATTTAGAAGATTTAAAGTTGGTGGAGACTGGAGTACAGTCATCCCTCGCTACTTCGCGGTTCATTTATCGTGGCCTCAGTACATCGCGGATTGTTCAAAAATTCAAAATTGAGGAATTATTATTAAAAAAACATTATTTTATGTATGTTATTTATACTCATCATCATCATTTTATGTATGTTATTTATACTCATCACCATCATTTTATGTATGTTATTTATACTATTAATATTTTATTTTATGTTTGAAACTATTCTTTAATGTTCTAATGATAAAATACGCACTTATATGGTTTCATATACACTTATTGATATTATACATACACAAAAAATGTACGTATGTTAAAAATGAGAGGGTGACACTACTTCGCGGTTTTTCACTTATCGCGGCCGGTTCTGGTCCCTATTAACCGCGATAACTGAGGGATTACTGTACCAGAGTATCGAGATATTTTGTAGAGGCGCTCTCTTAAACAATTGCCTAAACGAATACCTTCCTCACCAAGACACGTCTTTTGACAACGTTTACTGAACTGAACTAACCAACTATAAAGCAGCAAACTAGCATCAAACCATTCAGAATATAACTCGTGTAATCAAATACCGCCACCGGAACATGCCCATGAAACTTTTACTTGTCTGCGTCTGTTATTATTTTGTAAGATTCTCTCTCTCTCTCTCTCTCTCTCTCTCTCTCTCTCTCTCTCTCTCTCTCTCTCTCTGCGATCAGGACTCAATCAGAGTATGATTCCAGACTCTCACATGAAGTCAGCTGTCAGGTTAAGTGTGTTGATCGCACCCACAGACAGAACATTACAATTAGTCTGCCAGATCCACTTTGATTGAACACCCTTTAAAACGTTGCACTGTGTTCTGTGCCAGTGGCCCAGTGCATCCGAATTAAGCCAGCATTTTATTCAGGTTAGCGTATAACCATATAAGGTAAGATTCAAGTTTCAACTGAAAGAAATATTAGCACAGCATAACTTATTGTAAAAACTGATATCGTCTTCATACACAAAAGTTGTTGTAAATTGGCTTCAGTAAAACTACGAAAGATAATTCTGTGAGTGACAAGGAATCCTTGTTCTTTAATGATGTTCGCAAATCTATATTGTAACGCTGTACCAACTGCTTTCAATTGTAATAAATATAATTATCCTAGAGTAAAGCTTTGGGGATTTCTCCATTTGCGATGCATTTTTGTATGCGTCAATTTATCTGTTGGTATGCACCGTAAAAGTTGTCTTGGCAGAGTAACTTGTAATTCCGTTGTTCTCTTTATATTATGACTTTTCAATGACAAAACTGTCTGTTTCATTGATTGAGTTTTAAAAGATAAAGTGTTACTGTTCCATTTATCTTCTTCAACTACCATAACTTCTGGAGTAAGTGATTGTGTCTATCTACCGTTTGATTTCACATTTGTTTGTTAGTTCAGCTTTTTGACTGTGTACCATCATCATTATATGAGATACCGGTTGGTGTCGGCGATCATGTCCTTCAATAATGCCCTATCCATTGTACATCGTATAAATTCTGCTGTTGACTGTTTTCCATGTCATGACACAAGGGCTGATTTATCTAGTATCTTCTCTCTTTGTCGTCGGTGATCTCCCTCTCCATATTTTTGGCACTTGTAACCAAATAACCGAAAATCACGTGCTGAAGGTTTGTAAAATTTATGGTCACTAACACCATATTCCCATACGCCACTTGTGGTGACGGGGGTACTTTACTTTTTTTTACTGTAACCAAATATTTCAATTTGTTTCATCTCATAATATGATCCAAAAATCTAGATTGTTTCTTTCTGATATTTCTTAGAAGCTCTCTTTTTGTGTTTGCCTCTTTGAGAATTTCCTCGCTGATCCTTTTAGTTGTCCAGGGAACTCTCGACATTCTTTCTGAGAAATCCTATCTCTGTAGCTTCTAAGTGCTTTTTTCGGTTGTTTGTCCACTGTCCTTAGTTCGCTTCCATAGAACAGAGTTGGCCTCTTTATAGCCCCGCCGAACTCTCTTTCTAACTTCTATTGTCATAGACTGGTTGCACAAGACGTTTTTCATTTTCTGAAATGCTATTTTGGCCTGCGATGAAGTGATGAAGTGTAACTTCCACTTCACTCTGCATTATTGGTGGTCGTGTGTCTTTATGTGAATTGTTTAGCTTTGGTCTTTCATCATCATAGAGTTGACTGACATATTCTCTCCATCTTTCCATTATCTTCTTTTGTCCCATTATTATATTTCCTTCTTTTGATTTCATGAATTCAGAAAATGTAACTTCTTTTCTTCCTGTTAATTCGTTTAATTGGTTGTGCATACATTTTGTATATTTCTTATGTTGTTTTTTCCATTTCTTGACATTTCAACTTAACCGTCCTTCCTCTGCTTCTCTGCATTTTTTTTTTATTTTTCGTACCATACCGTTCTTTTTATCTGCTTTGTATTATTTATCTTTGCTTCCTGCGATCTGTTTTTTATTTCATATTCTCTGGTTATAATTATATAATAATTTCTTCTCCATTGCCTTACACTGCATTCCATTCGGTAAAGTCAGTGCACTTCCTCACTGATATTAGCTTTCCCAACTCAATAAGTCAGGGACCCATTTTTATTTTTGTTTGGTTTGACTGGAGAATGGTAGGCAGGAACTAAACTCTCATTTTGACATCACCAGTACAGCACCCAAGCTATTACACCACCTCTCATAGATGTTCCTTTCATGCTTCGTGGTGTATGGGGAATATAATATTAGTCACCATATTTTTCTGTAACCAACAACACTTTTTATGGATGTTATGGTCGGTATCATTCAAGGCTGTCTTACCTTTCTAGAAAATTCCGGTACAAATTTAAGGCTGGGTGAACCTAGCAGCCGCCGATAGGGATCAAACCCAACCACTTGTTCTTTGTATTTTAATTGTTTAGTTTAGTTTAGTTTAGTTTAATTTAGCTTAGTTTAGTTTAGTTTAGTTTAGTTTAGTTTAGTTTAGTTTAGTTTAGTTTAGTTTAGTCGACATGTCATCCTAATTGCACATTGAACAAGTTCATAAGTGCTCAGATCGCTTCCAAAAAAAAATCCCTTAATGTGTAGCGACTAACTACACCGGTGTTGTATTGGTTGATAAGTCTTCTTTGGATTTTCTACGCAGCGTTCTTTTCTGGCATTCCTCCCACCTATACATGATGTTCGTGAAGCCTGTTCAAGGTTGAGGAATCGGGGTCAGTTTTTGATTCGTTTTTTTTTTTCATCCTGCGTCTCTAAGACTCCATAGCGATCCATTGCCCTTCGGCACTCAACAACAGCCAAACTGGCAAGTCGTTGGAGTCCAGTTCATTAACTAGTGAACTTTCGGAGTATCCTCTATCAGCGGTAAATTAAACAAGTCAATGACAAAAATACTATAAGGTAACTTCTGAAGGAGCATAAACAGAACATTTCCATCGTACACATAATTGACATGTTAGGATTATGGTTAGTCGAAGGCCCCGGTATCATTACAAACGAATTAAAATCCATAATTGCTTAACTGCGTGACAGAAAAAAACATCCGAATTAAGCCTCAGCTCATTGAAGGATCCAAACAATGAAAGGCGACCGCAGTCCCCATCATAGCAGCTACAGCATACGCCAGAAGACATCAGGCAAAGAGACAATGAAAGAGAACGCAGTTGAACTGTCCTTCGTCATACGATATCATCATTCATCGTAAGAATCGAAATATCGAAACATGATCTGGATGGAAGATACAGTTCACGGTGTGCGCAGAGCACTAAACTCAGTAGCTCCTACTGCAAGCCAGACTTAGAATGTGAGGAAACTGTAAAATGGAACACTTTTCAGATAGAGCCTCAAGGTTCTTGCCGCCTTTCCGGCACACTGACCGGTATTCCAATGATCTGATCATTTGCGAATGCTTGACTTAGTTATTAGAAGACAGATTTATGAAACCAAAACTACCAATTCTCGATCAGAATGACGTGTTTTCAGATACTGAATCATCAGTAAACTGAATTTATTTTTAAAAAATCTCTGCAACCAATTTTTAGAGGCTGGGTGAACCCCGGAGCCTTGTCAGTCCGAAAAAAAATCCGCCATTGCGGGGGATCGAAACCGGACCCTTCTGGTCAGGAAGCGAGCACACTAACCACTCAGCCACCGAGGGTCCTGTGTACCTCGTTTTAAAAATTGATGAACGTAAATAATGATAAGAAGAGCACATACCAGCTCGCCTAAAAATCCTAGTACGATGAAGATGAGTACCTGACTCCCCTACTATACTAAAATATGTCACGTGACACTATTAAATAAAGAGCAACTTGAAAACGGCCAAAAGTACTGTGAGAACGGAGACTGCGGGTTTTTTAAAATACTGCGCGCTTGTGGGTCTGCCATGAGTGAGGTGAAATCGATTATTTTACTCAGTAGCTAGTAGTAATCAGAAATCAGAACTACGTTGCCAAACATACTTAAGTATCTTACAGTGGACTGTAATGTATTACTGTTACAACACGGCCCCGACGTTGATCTGGGTTGACTGGCCACGTGAGACAACCTTTCTGAGAAACGTTTGCCATGAAGATAAATTTCGTTTCCTCGCCAAGTCAAACAGAGTGATTTCGTTTTGTGTTTTATCTCTCTTCCACTGTTGCCCTTTGGTGTCCTTAAGTACATCAATCTCCAGTAATGAAATAAAACAGCTGAAAAAGAACAACTTCATTGACTACAATTATTGGAAAGCCCCAACTATGAAAGTGGGAGAAATATTTCACGAGAGAACTGGTTATTTCCCTTTCTTTATTAAAATGTAATGATCAAACACAAAAGATCATGTTATCACGGAAGTACATAAATGTCAGACACCAGAAGTTGGTTATTTTATTCTTCACTTTCAATTTGTCAAAATACATCTCTTCTTTGTGGAGCTGATCTTTATCGTCGCTTACCGTGCCAACTGGCATTTGTGATCATGTCTTTACACAACTTTAGTTATCTAGAGTTCTTTATCTCGTAGACTTCCTACCTAACAGTCCTTTTAATACTTCTGATATGAAGTATATATTTATATACTATATATATTTTAACCCATCTTACATATTTTAACCCGTCTTATATATTTAACCCGTCTCATATTTTAAGTTTCCGGTTGTTTCCAAAATGGAGGAATTATTTTTCTCCGGCTTGGTATAGAACCGTTGATCAGAGGTTTAACAAGCCGCTATCGTAAAAACGATGTTGTTAATGAAACGTAGACCTGATACAGAATGTGTAAATTAGCAGTAGATAGTAGTGATAGTTTTTTCGGCCCTAAAACAACAACAAAAATAGGATTCTGGAATGTGCGAACAATGGCCGCTCCGACGAAACATGCACAGGTCGCGAGCGAGATGGACAGATACGATCTAGATATTTTAGGATTAAGCGAAATGCGCTGGCCTGGAACAGGTAGGAGATCTATTGATAATAAAATAGTAGTTTTTTCTGGAAGGGAAGATGGAAAACACCGTGAAGGAGTAGGCATAATGATGACAGACAAAGCTGCAAGAAGTTTATTAGAATGGGAACCGATAAATAGCCGTCTGATACGAACACGATACAAAACAAAACATGGAAGACTTTCAATTATTCAATGTTATGCGCCTACTAACGAAGCTGATGATGAAGTTAAGGATGATTTTTATAACCAACTGCAACAACTTATAAACAAAATACCAAAACACGATCTTTTAATTGTAATGGGAGACTTCAACGCCAAAGTAGGACAAGATAACGCAGGAGTGGAACATGTGATGGGGAGAGAAGGCTGTAATACAACAAGTCAGAATGGAGAAAGATTGATAGAATTATGTTTAATAGAAAATTTAGTTATAGGTGGGACATTATTTCCACATAAAAATATTCACAAAACAACATGGATATCTCCTGATGATAGAACATCAAATCAAATTGACCACCTATGTATTAAACAACAATTCAGATCATCATTAATAGATGTAAGAGCATACAGAGGTGCTGATGTTAATAGTGACCACAACCTGTGCATTGGGAAAATAAGATTAAAATTTAGAAACCAACAGAAGAGGTCAATTACACATAAAATTGATAGTCATAAACTGAAAGATGAAGCAATAAAGGAAAAGTTTAACATAGAGCTAAGTAATTGTTATTCAGCACTTGGTGAAATAGACTTAGATATCAATGAAATGTGGGACTCACAGAGCAAAATACTAATGACAGCAGCAGAAGCAAGTGCTGGACTGAAGAAAATGGAAAAACGAGCTTGGATCTCAGACACCACATGGAAATACATCAAAGAAAGAAGAGAAGCGAAGAGAGCCATGACTAATGTAAAGACAGATCTTGGAAAGGTTCTGGCAAAAGCAACATACAAAGAATTAGACAACAAAGTGAAAAGTTCGGCAAGAAGAGATACAAGAGCTTATATAGACAACTTGGCAGAGAAAGCAGAGACAGCTGCAATTACAGGAGACAGCAGAACTCTTTATACTGTACAAAAGATGCTGACAAACACCTATACATCCAGTGGAACACCAATTCTAGACAAATCTGGATTAATGCTAACAACAAGCGCAGACATAAAAGCCCGTTGGGCGGAACACTTCAAAGAAATTCTTAACCGTCCACTACCTCACAGTTTAATAGATTTTGAAGCTGAAACACCAGCAGCAGAATTAGATGTAAATTTAGATGACTTCACCTTGAGTGAAATAGAAACCACCTTAAAGCTAATGACCAATAACAAGGCTGCTGGAGAGGATAAGTTAACAGCTGAGATCCTCAAGGCAATTGATAGCCATAATTTAATGCATCTCCAAAAAATGTTCAACATCATTTGGAAAACAGAGAAGACGCCTCATAAATGGAAAAAAGGAATCATTGTTAAGATCCCAAAAAAGGGCAATCTTAGAGATTGTAACAATTGGAGAGGCGTGACACTTTTGTCAGTTGCCTCAAAATTATTCTGTAAAATCATCCTAAATAGAATAAAGGATTTAATAGATACAGTAATGCGTGAAGAACAGGCTGGGTTTAGAAAAGGGAGAAGCTGTCTTGACCACATTTTCACTCTACGACTTATATTGGAGGAACACATTGAAAAGCAAAAACCTTTTGTACTTAACTTCATCGACTTCAAAAAAGCATTTGATAGTATTCATAGAGATTCTTTGTGGAAAATTCTGAAGCAATATGGCTTACCATCAAAAATCATAAATATTATCAAAGACATGTATGATGGTTACACATGTGCAGTTCGAACAGAGGAAGGACTGAGCGAATGTTTCCCAATAGAAACTGGGGTTAAACAAGGATGTATTTTATCGCCCTTGTTATTTGGAATTGTTATGGACTTCATAATGAAGAAATGCTGCACTGGTAATAAAGGCATCGAATGGATACAAGGAGACCATTTGGAGGACCTGGACTTTGCTGATGACATAGTTCTCATCAGCAATCAGATAAAAACGATGCAGGAAAACACAAATGAACTATCATCAATAGCCAGCAAAATTGGGCTTGAGGTCAATCATGAAAAGACTAAAGTCATGAAAAGTTTAATTCCAACAAGTGACAAAATATACATGGAAAACAAACCAGTAGAAGAGATCGATCACTTCATCTATCTTGGAAGTCACATTGATCGAGAAGGGGATACGAGCAAAGAAATTAGAATCAGACTGGCTAAAGCAGCAATGTCTTTCAGAAGCCTTGAAAAGTTGTGGAAATCAAAACTCATTAGCACAAACACAAAACTTAGGCTATTCAAATCAAATGTACTATCAACCCTTACGTATGCGTGTGAAAGCTGGAAAACAACAAGAGATATAGAAACAAAGTTGAACGCATTCGAAAATAAATGTCTAAGGAAAATACTTGGTATAGAATGGAACGAATTCAAAACAAACGAGGAAATTAGAGAAATCGCCAATCAACCACTAATATCTTCAGTAATAAAGAAAAGACGATGGTCATACGTTGGACATGTGATGAGAAGAGATAATAATCGAATAGCAAAGCAAGCCCTCATATGGGAAACAACAGGTAAAAGAAAAAGAGGAAGACCCAGGGAGACACTGAGAAGAACATTGATGAGAGAGGCAAGAGCAGCAGGAATCGGCTCCCTCAATGAGATAGAACTGCTTGCACAGAACAGAGACAGATGGCGAGATTTGATAAAATATCTTTAAAAGAAAACTGCTAGAACAAAAATTCATATAGGAGAAGGTGTATCTTGGTCTACGCCCTATGGGCCGGTTACGGCTCGAAAGGTCAATAGATAGATATTTTAAACCATCTTACATGTTTTAACCCGTCTTATATATTTAATCCGTCTCATATTTTAACCCATCTTACATATTTTAACCCGTCTCATATTTTAACCCATCTTACATATTTTAACCCGTCTTACATATTTTAACCCGTCTTATATATTTAATCCGTCTCATATTTTAACCAATCTTACATATTTTAACCCGTCTTATATATTTAGCCCGTCTCATATTTTAACCCATCTTACATATTTTAACCCGTCTTATATATTTAGCCCGTCTCATATTTTAACCCATCTTACATATTTTAACCCGTCTTATATATTTAACCCGTCTCATATTTTAACCAATCTTACATATTTTAACCCGTCTTATATATTTAACCCGTCTCATATTTTAACCCATCTAACATATTTTAACCCATCTTACATATTTTAACCCGTCTTATATATTTAATCCGTCTCATATTTTAACCCATCTTATATATTTTAACCCGTCTTATATATTTAACCCGTCTCATATTTTAACCCATCTTACATATTTTAACCCGTCTTATATATTTAACCCGTATCATATTTTAACACATCTTACATATTTTAACCCGTCATATAGTTTAACCCATCTTACATATTTTAACCCGTCTCATATTTTAACCCATCTTACATATTTTAACCCATCATACATATTTTAACCCGTCTTATATATTTAACCCGTCTCATATTTTAACCCATCTTACATATTTTAACCCATCTTACATATTTTAACCCGTCTCATACTTTAAATCCGTCTTACATATTCTGATCTGCATAAAACATTTCTTTTGTTTACAGCTGTCACTGGTCCCTGATTTTACCAACACCTCCCCTATTCATCAACATCATCATCATCATCATCATCATGTGCTGTCTCTATTACGAATGATGTGAAACAAAGATCGACTACCGGACCTCGCTCTTGCATTGATAGGACACTCTACCAATTACTTTTCTGTTCTTCACAAATTGATGTGCCAGTTTAATTCCTGCTCTTCTTTCTTCATTGTCACTCGTTTCAGCAATTCATCATCATCATCATTGAGTGCCGTCTCCGCAACGAAGGTTGGCTACCATGGAGCGCCATTCTGCTCTATCTCTTGCTTTGATGGTGCAGGTTGTCATCGGTTGATTTGTCCATCTTTTGATGTTACTCGTCCATGTTAATCTTGGTCTGCCTCTGCCTCTTTTACCTTGTATTTTCCCCTCCAGGATTACTTTCAGTAGGCTGTTGTGTCTTTTAACATGGCCCAAGAATCGCATTTATCTTGTTCTAATTGTGTTCAGAAGTTCTCTTTTCATTTTTAGTTGTTTTAAGACTTCATCGTTTGTTTTCTTTTCCTTCCATCCAATTCTACCTATTCTTCTATAAATCCACATTTCGAAGGCTTCAATTCTCTGTTCTGTTTTCTTGTCTAATTTCCATGTTTCAGCACCATATTGGAATATTGAGAAGATGTAACATTTTGCTATTCTTTTAGTTTTAGCTTTGGTGTTATTTGTTTTGATGTTAGTATGTCCTTCATAACATTAAAATTACTTTTTGCCATTCCTATTCTTTTGTTTATTTCAGTTGTACATTTTCCATCACTGGTTATAGTATGTACAAGGTAGTTGTAGTTCTGAACTGTCTCAAGGTCTATTCCTTCAATTTTGATATCCACTTGTGGGTTTTGAGTGGGTTTCAGCAATTATATATATATATATATATATATATATATATATATATATATATATTATGATCAATATTTTTACTATTAAGACAATATAATAAGATGCTTCGGACCATATATTGTTCTTCGTTTTTTTCCTGTTGATTATTTGCCATTTTTTCCGAGTGCTGTAAACATACCTATTCCTCTGAAATGATTCGCCGATTATCGCCTCGAAAGTTTCCCTCTATAAATATTCATGTTTTAATATTTGTCTTCATTCCTTATCACCCTGTATATATTTCGGGCTTTAATTCCTCCTCGTCTTCTTATCTATGTCTTGTACCGTCTTCAATTACAAAGTCTATATTACTAATTTTTCAAGCACAGCCTGGCTGTATGTATCCGTTATCCTTGTCAAATTAAATTTGGCTTTTTTTCTGTTTTAATCTTGATCCTTCCGGCGTCGCTAGACGTTGCTTTGGGCTCCTAATGTTGTTCGCCATCTATCTTTATTCTGGGTGAGATATTCAATCTTATCAAATGTGTCCATGTCTGCCAAATTTGCTTCTTTTATCAGTGTTCTTTTCAGTGTCTCTCTAGGTCTTCCATTTTTTTCGTTATCGTAATGTATCCCACATAAGAGCCGGTTTTGAAATTATTTTTGTTTTGTCTTCTCAAAATATAGGTCAGTGGTTAGTGAACTGGACTACAAAGGACAAGGGGTAGGTTTCGATCCCAACCGACGGCTTCCGGGTTCACCCAGCCTGGGTACCGGATTTTTTCTGGGAAAGTAAAGCGGTATGGGCGTAATACCGACCACATTGCCCCGAAAATCATGTGCTGAATGTCTGTATAATTTATGGTCACTAAAACCATATTCCCTATGCGCCACTTGGCGTGACGGGACTCTTTACTTTACTTTCACTTCTCAAAATATGCTCGATGTCCATGTTCTCTTCCTAATTGTAGGTGAGATCGTTGGTTACATGGCTATTTCTTTTATCTCTATATTAGTCCTTATTTCACTCCTTTGTACACAGACAATCCTTCTTAAGCATTTGTCCTTGGAAGCGTTTTTTTTTCTCAATGTCTGTTGTCGTTTTCCGGCTTTCACATGCACAGGCTGGGTAAGATAATACGTTTGAGATTAATATTTTAAGTTTAATTGTTTAGTATTAACTATATAAAATTAACAGATCACGTTTGACAATTAGTTCCTGGTCACTTTGAAAACTTCTGCCGTGAATAACGAAACTGGGCCATAATTTTGCTAAACGACATTCATAAATATCTTAGGGAAATGTGAACCGTAAAATTCTAGATCACTTTTAGATGTGGACTGCTCATGTGGGACACGACTTTCAGCAATGTCACTTAAGCGTGAGTTGTTAACGACCTGGTTCTGCTTTTATTTCTTGTCTCGATAAAGTAAGTTATCTCCTTCAGCGATGTATCGCCTCTTTACTGTTGCACTCTGGCGTGTGACGTTAGAAGATCATTTTCCTTAATTAAACAAGAGAATATCCTGAAACATTTGTGTAAAATAATTTAGTTTTTTGATCGAAAATGTGTTTCATTTAATTTAAAAACGTTTTCGTTCAAAAAACAAAATTATTTCACAAAAATGTTTCAAGCTATTATTGTTGTTTAAAGTAAGTGATCTTCTAACAGCACACACAAAATAGCAACAGTAAAGATGAGATATATCGCTGGAGGAAATAACTTATTTTATTGAGACAAGAAAATAAAAGCGGAACCAGGTTGTTAACAACTCATGCTTAAATCACATTGCGGAAAGTCGTGTCCCACATGAGCAGTCCACATCTAAAAGTGATCTAGAATTCTACGGTTCACATTTCCCTAAGATATTTATGAATGTCGTCTGGCAAAATTATGGGAACCAGCACAGTCTACAAAAACTTCAAACTATATCTGCGGCTAAAATATACGGTTTTAAGTAGGGTGGACATACAATATTTGTTACATGTTATGATGGATCACACTCTACCATCTTTCTGGTCATGGTCTCACCTTGTGGTGCTGTGACGTGAGTCGGGGTGGATTTGGGGAATTCCCGGCTGCAATTAAACTGATTCTATTTATATAAAAGAATAGTTCTCACTAATTTCCCTTCCTCATGTTACCGTACATCTACACTACCCACATATTCGTTCTCCAAACACACCTTCTATCTATCTATTGATCTTTCGAGCCGTAGCCGGCCCATAAGGCGTAGACCAAGATACTCCTTCTCCTATCTAAATTTCTATTCCAGCAGTTTTCAATTCTTTTAAAGATATTTTATCAAATCTCACCATTTGTCTCTGTTCTGTGCAAGCAGCTCTATCTCATTGAGGGAGCCGATTCCTGCTGCTCTTGCCTCCCTCATCAATGTTCTTCTCAGTGTCTCTCTGGGTCTTAAACATACCTTACTGCATCCATTTTCAGCTCGCTTTTAAATTATTTATCCACTGACGAACATTTATATTTAACCTATATTCAAATTGATACCATAGAGAAAAGATAGCGTTTAAGAGAATGATTTGGTCGGAAGTCAGCAATAGAAATAACTGTAGATAGTAAAAGCTGTGGCCTAACATGATCACTTACTGCAGGAGTCACGGTTTTTATTATGATAATGATAATGGTGATTACGAAGATGAAATGAGAGTGGCTTTTCAGTGTGTTCTAGTAGTCGAAGGGGCAAGTGAGGAGCAAAGGTGAAAATTTTTTTAAAAATTGTACATATTACATCGTAATAATTTTGAGGTAAGTAACAATAGCTGATTACATTTTAATGAGAAAGAATGAGTGAGAGAGAAGAAGAAGAGAGAGAAAATATTAGAGAATGAAATAAATAGATAGATAAACAGGAGAAAAGGGGAAAAACATATAGAACGCAGGAAAAAATTGTTAGGAACGGAGAGGAGGATATTGACGAAAAGGAAAGGTGGATAGGTAGAAGAAAAGAAGACAAATACAGTACAAAGAGAATGTGACAAAGGAAGAAAGAAGAAGATAAACAAACTGAAAGCTCTAATAAGAGAGGTACAGTGAGGGGAAAAAAATAAAGAAAAAAGAGAGTGCAAGAAGAAGAAATAAAAGGTGTGGGGAGAGAGACCAGCAAAAGGAAGCGAGAGAGAAAGAAAGAGGTGAAGAGAGGTTAAAGACAAAATAAAAGAATCAGACAAAAAGAAAAAGAACAAAAACAAAGAAAGAGTGCAAGCAATGAAGAAAGAAACACAGAATAAGAAACGTATAGATAGATATTTGATGAAAGAGATACATCAATATAAGGTTTACGATAAACACACATATCAAATATACTAAATATTAAATATTATATTGGGCCGCTAGTATAGATGCAGAGAACATATAAAATAAACATAAAATGGTATTTTGCAGTTAGACTAATAGAAAGACAAAATAAACTACTACAACGTTTCGGCAAATGCCTTCTTCATGTACGTCAAACAAACTACACAAATTAAACACAGAAATCTTATTCAGAAAGCACAGCAGTTCCAATGAAATAGCTGAATTAGACCCATAAAGTATTTTTTTCGGATAGTCCTTTCCATAACCAGGATAGCTTGATGTGCATTTCTCTTCTTAATCATCTGCCAACACTTGTCTCACATTTTATATTGGCTAAACAGGGGAACGAACGCCTACAAGACCGAATCTGTGAACACTTATATAACATCATATGGTTCTGGCACCCCTGTTTCCTCCCATTCCAGATCGCCAGGCCATAATACCTCTGATCACGTCCGTGTCACTGGCATCATCTCTTGTTCCCCTGATCACTTCCGTGTCACTGGCATCATCTCTTGTTCCCCTGATCACTTCCGTGTCACTGGCATCATCTCTTGTTCCCCTGACCACTTCCGTGTTACTGGCATCATCTCTTGTTCCCTGATCACTCCCGTGTCACTGGCATCATCTCTTGTTCCCCTGATCACTTCCGTGTTACTGGCATCATCTCTTGTTCCCCTGATCACGTTCGTGTCACTGGCATCATCTCTTGTTCCCCTGATCACGTCCGTGTCACTGGCATCATCTCTTGTTCCCCTGATCACTTCCGTGTTACTGGCATTATCTCTTGTTCCCCTGAACACTTCCATGTCACTGGCATCATCTCTTGTACCTCTGATCACTTCCGTGTCACTGGCATCATCTCTTGTTCCCCTTATAGCCACATCCGGTTCGTGTTGGAGAACCGACTCATAGCCCGCTTTGGTACTCTCCAACCGAAAGGAATACATTCTGTTCACTCTTTCCTTTAATCACTGGTCTCCTCTCCCCTTCATTCTTGTGTCCTATCCCTATTCCTCACTGCGTTATCTCTATTACCTCTTTTGCTCATCTTCCCCCTGCCACCCATAACATTTCTCTCTTTTACTATTCTTCTCGTTTTCTTTGTACCCTATGAAACAACGCCTTTTATTTTTCACATTTGTCATTGTTTGGTTCCTTTGGTCTAATTGAATCCTACCTGCCCTATTGTCTATTAATCTTTTAACCAGACGCTACATAAATCCTGGCCAGACATTTAATCACCATTCTTTCAGTCACTTCTTTGGAGCTGTGTTGGGCTTTCTGAATATGATTTCTGCTTTTAATTTGTATCGTTTGTTTGATATAACTGATGAAGGCTTTTTCCGAAACATTGTAGTAGTTTGTCTGGTCTTTCTATTAGTTTAACTGCTCAAAACCATTCTATGTTTATGTTATAGCTATAATAAGATATTACTAGTGAGGGACATTTATAGAACACAAACAAAATCTAAACAACTAGAAAGAAACTGCGATAGAGAGAGAAACATGATATAACGATAGAATAACAAAAAATAAATAACTGTACGCTGATTTGGTTATTCGAATTTATGCAAATATAGAAGCAAACATGATTGATCAACTATCATTTATTTTTGTTGTTGTTACAGTTTCATAACTTATAAAATTGCACATCGTAAATTCTATTTTTTTTTGTTCTTGAAACAGCATCATCATCATCATCATGTGCCATACCGGTTGGCGTTGGCGAGCATGTCCTTCCACAATCTTCTATTCACAGTGCATAGTATCAGTTTTGTTGTTGACTTTTTTTCCATGCCATGACACCAAGCTTTCTAGTATTTTCTCTCTTTGTCGTCCGCGATCTCCCTTTCATTTTATTTTGCCAGTTGTAACCAAGTATTCCAACTTTACTCTTCTCATGATGTGCCCAAAAGATGTTGATTGTTTCTTTCTGATGTTTTTTAGGAGCTCCCTTTTTGTGTTGGCCTCTTTGATAATTTCTTTATTGGTCTTTTCAGCTGTCCAGGGAAAATTCAACATTCTTCTGAGAAATCACATCTCTGTGGCCTCTAATCGTCTTTTCATTTGTTTGTCTACTGTCCATGATTCCATAGTCTCGCTTCCATAGGTCAGAACTGGTTCTATATAGCATCGATGAACTCTCTTTCTCACTTCTATTGACATAGAATATTTACATAAGATATTTTTCATTTTCGGAAATGTTATTTTGGCCTGAGCTATTCTACTTTTTATTTCTGTGGTGCATCTTCCATCTTATGTTATAATTGTGCCCAAGTATTTGACGTGTTGCACTTGTTTCATATTTCTTCTGTTTATTTTTATGCCGCATGATGGTGATGATTGTTTCTTCTATGTGACCGTTACTTCTGTTTTCTTACTATTCAGACTGAGACCTTTCTTGTTACTTTCTTTTACTATTATGTCTATCATTTTTTGTAGTTCATTATCTCTCTGATATTAAGACTATGTCATTCATCATCATCATGTGTCATACCGGTTGGCGTAGACGATCATGTCCCTCCACAATCTTTTATCTACAGTGCATCGTATCAGTTCTGTTGTTAACTGTTTTCCATGCCATGACTACAAGCTATCCAGTATTTTCTCTCTTTGTCGTCCGCGATCTCTCTTTCCTTTTATTTTGCCGGTTGTAACCAAGTATTCCAACTTTCCTCTTCTCATGATGTGCCCGAAAAATGTTGATTGCTTCTTTCTGATGTCTTTTATGAGCTCCCTTTTTGTGTTGGCCTCTCCTCTTTGAGAACTTCCTCATTGGTCTTTTTAGCTGTCCAGGGAACTTTCAACATTCTTCTGAGAAATCCCATCTCTGTGGCCTCTAATTGTCTTTTCATTTGTTTGTCTATTGTTATTGATTCACTTCCATAGGTCAGAATTGGTTCTATATAGCACCGCTGAACTCTCTTTCTCATTTTTATTGACATAGATTTGTTGCATAAGATATTTTTCATATTCTGAAATGCTTTTTAGCCTGAGCTATTCTGCTTTATATTTCTGTGGTGCATCTCCCATCTGTTGTTATTATTGTGCCCAAGTATTTGAAACGTTGCACTTGTTTCAGATTTGTCTCGTTTATTGTCATTCGCATTTCGCAAATTTTTTATGTTGTAGCCGTTGACTTCAGTTCCTTTTTTGTCTACTATTGATCTCATATGTTCGCTGTAAAGTGAAAACAAATCCGACGACAGAACACAGCCTTGTCTGACTCCTTGTTTTATATTTTGAAATTGTCCTGTTTGGTTGCTAATTTGTATAGCTGCTGTTTTTTGCCAGTACATGTTTTTTTTATGATTCACAGATCCTTGCCATCAATGTTTAATTTCTCCAGCACATATATTATTTCCAAATGCTTTACTTTGTCAAATGCTTTTTTGTGATGTATATAAAGCACATATATAGATCTTTCTTTACCTCTATAGATCTTTCTATCAATGTTCTTAAGGTGTATATTGCATTATTGGTGCCCTTTCCTTCCACAAATCCACATTGTTCCTCACTTATTTCTGATTTATTTTGTTCTTTACGCGCCTCATGATGATTCTTAGTAATATTTTAGTCATATGGCTCATCAGACTAATAGTGCGATGGTCTTAACAATCAGTGGCGCCTGACTTCTTAGGTAGAATGTTCTTGAAACATAGCGATTTAAAAAAAAATATTCATGTTATAAATAATTCAGTACACTTTTACTTCTCCGATCCATAATCTTACTGTCAGACCTCACCGCGCTGTAGATGGGATAATGTGGCCTGCACAGAAAATAACACTTGATCATTGAAATGAAATTCATGATTTGTGAAAACTCGAGTAGGCGTAGGAATACATAATCTGAATGCCAGAAATGATCTCAGACTGATCATGGAAATCTGACATTTCGAGTACATGGCGCTCACATTAAATATTTATATAGAATGTGTTCTCATCTTATTTGTCGCTAGGGAAAGAGTGGGAGACAAGAACAGAAATAAACAAGACGTTGTCAAGAGCAGAATTAAACTAATGCAAATAGGAAAACACAGCCAGTGTGTGCAGCAGTTGAACGAAGAGACCACAAGATCGGTCCCGATCAATGGTAATGTTTGAGAATGGTTTCAAAAGACAATTGAAGTAGGTCAGGAGTACTATTCCAATGGGGCCGTAGTCAGGAGTGTCTGTCTTGTTTAACAACTTTCCTGAAGAGAGAAACAGTACCAGCATGTTACAACATCACACAGCTACTGTTACAATGAGACGTTTTCTCCCAGACTTGATAAGCGTATGGGGAATATAGTGTTAGTGACCATCAGTTTTCAGTGATCGACAGCACACATTTAGGTGATGTGGTCAGTATCACGCCAGGCCGCTCTCACTTCCTAGAAAACAAAAAAATCCCGGGTGACTCCGTGGAGCCTTGCCAATGTGATAAATATTCGCCACATGTTGGAATTAAACCCGGAGATTCCAAATCAACAGCGAGCGCACTAACCACTCAGCTACCGAGAGGCTTCATAACTGTTCGCTTCGGAGGTGGAGTAATTAGCTGTTTCCGCTTTACTGCTTATACAGGTGGGCTCTCAGGATGCGAACCAGGTAACATATAAGATACATTAGACCAACATCCGACTTCAAATGTCATGGGGATATTGTTGTAAAGGAAAATAAACACCTGACATCGACCAGCAACAAAGTTTGGGATCTATCGTCTCCATTTGCAATTTTCTTAGAAATCTTTTCTTCTTTTTTCTTCTTCCTCTTCTGAGTGCGTGTAACTACACATCGTTATTGGCCGCACATAATCATGAGAATTACTGGCTCCAAATAACAACCTGAGTAAGAATGCTTTAGATGAGTTTTGCAACACGCTGTTGTTAAATAAACTGCCTGACGAAGCACTACTTTCAAATGTTATTAGTAAAAGTACACAAACAAATACGGAAACATTTTCTAAGAAAACAACTTAGTGTCTCCATATTATTTGTATTTATTTTAATTCTGTTGGGAAAATGGCTTCTTTTTTTTTTTTTTTTTTTAAAGGGGGGGGGGGCTTTGTAGTTTTATACAGAGAGCAGGTGGCCAAATCGATAACCTGTCGGGCTTCCAAATCAAGAGAACGCTGGTTCGGATCCCGGTAGGATTAAAAGTTGTTTTCTATCGGGGGTGAAATAAGAACTAAGACCCGAACACGTCGAGGCGACTGCACTGGACAAGTGGCCTTTATTCTCCGATCCAATAAGCCCCCATCCCCAGGAGACTCCAGAAATGGGAAGATACCGTAAAGAGAGTTGCTTAAATAACAATTGGCAGCAAGACTGCGATATCAGCCTCCACCGACTTGGCATAACTGATCGTTCACGGCATAATTACTTTCTCATTTAAATGTTAGGCACGTGTCATATATTTGTGTTTGCATGTCTATGTCAGTCATATCTCATATCTTTATGTGCATGTCTATGTTAGTCATGTGTCATATATCTTGATGTGTGTCAGTGTTAGTCATGCCTCGTTTCGCTGTGTGCATGTCTGTGTTAGTCACCTCTAGTAACTCGGGCATATGGTGCTCGTAAACCTGGGAGGGCCGACCATCTAAGGGCAGAATCCCCCTACAGAAAAGACAATCTGATGCCTTGCATGAAGATTGTGGACAATCAAAGGCTAAGGAAAGCAAACCTGAATAAAATGCTGGCTGAAATCGGAGGCCCTGGGCCACTGGCGCAGAACACAGTGCAACGTTTTAACGGGTGTTCAATCAGAGTGGATCTGGCAGACTCTAAATTTGTTGTCCTGTCTGTGGGGGTGATCAACACACTCAACCCAACAGCTGACTTCATGTGGGAGTCTGGAATCCTACTCTGATTGAGTCCTGATCGCACAGAGAGATTTAAATGTTAGTCTTATGCTAGCCACGCAGAACTATAACTATCCCTCTTTATTATATAATATTGACACTTATTATTTCATTATCACATTCTATATTGTTACCGTATTTTTGCTGTTGATTATGCCATCTTCCACTTGTTATATCTTTATTATTGGTACTATTTTTATTATTATTATTTATTATTATTATTATTATTTAAATGTGTTCTTTGTGCCATGTGTTACTCGGAAAACCTCTTCTACTCTAGTTTATAAATCTTCCTGTAAAGTCGTCTGTCCTCACAAAAGCTGTAAACATATATTGTTTACTATTCACACTCTCATCTCCTGACTTGATTCAACTCAGTAACTTTTTAATCAATTCAGAGGAAGAGGTATGCTTACAGCACTCAGAAAAAATGACAAATAATCAACAACAGAAAAAAAAAAGAAAATATATGGACCGAAGTAGGATCGAACTCGTACCCAGTGGATTCGATCCTAATTCGGTCCATATATTTTTCTATATATTGTTCTTTGCTTATTTTTTTCTATTGTTGATTATTTGTTTTTTTTTTTTCGAGTGCTGTAAACATACCTCTTCCTCTGAATTGATTCGCTGATTAACGCCTCGGAAGTTTCCTTCTATAATAATATTCATTTTAAATTATTTGTCTCTTGAGTAACTTGTTGCCTGGCCCACCACGGCGATATGATAGATGATCTTGATTAGCCATTCTTTCCCCATTAAGTGATTGCTACCAGCTGATGCCAGGTTTGATTTCACAAGTCTCGAAGTATTTGTCTTTAACACACATATTTACAGGAAGCCGCGAGAGCTTAGTGGTTGTGTGTAATGGACTACAAATTACAAGAGGTAGTGTTCTAACCCTACGACGGCCTCCGATTCACCCAGCCTTTAATGGGTACGGGATTTTTTTCTGGGAAAGTAAAGTGGCACGGGCGTAATACCGACCACATTACCCCAAAAAAATCATGTGCCGAAGGTCTGTAAAATTTATGGTCACTAACACCATATTCCCTATACACCGCTTGGCGTGACGGAGGTACTTAATTTTTTTACATACATTAACTGAATGCACATTATTACACGTTTCCTGCAAGTGTACATTCATAGTTGTTTGACATTGGGTTTTAGTTGTCATACTAAATAATTTTTGTTTAAAAGAGAGAAGGAAAACGCAAAAAAAAAATCTATTTGTTATCGGTCTCCGAAATATTCCAAATAATTAGTGCATGTTAATATTTAACGTTTTAAAGTTTTTTTTTATATTTTCAAAAAAAAACTTTTGAATTTTGAATTTTGCGTGTTAGTACGTTTTTCCCTGGCAGTCGTGTGCACATGTGTCCCTCGCCGCACAGGCAGAGAACTCCGTCTTTGGAGGTACTCATATTTTTTTCGTTAATGAGTAACTGACGCTTCAAGCCCGGCCTCGCTGCTGAGACCAGGGGTGGTTGCCGCAGAGAGAAATTATAAATAAAAAGCTCAACCCGTGCAGCCGAGATTTGAACCCACAACCTCTCTGTCTCGAGGCCAGCGTCTTGACTCGAGATCAACCAGTGAAGATTAAATGTCACGCAAAAAAGTATGAATTAGTCATTACAAAGATATACTCTAATAAGCATAACTCTAAAAGGGAGCCGCGGTAGCTCAGTAGTTAGTGAACTGAACTACAAAGGACAAGAGGTCGGGTTCAATCCTGATCGACGGCTTCCGGGATCACCCTGCCTTAAATGGGCACCGGATTTTGTTCCTGGGAAAGTAAAGCGGCACGGGCATGATACCGACCACATTACTCCAAAAATCGTGTGCCGAAGATCTATAAAAATTATGGTCACATAATTATAAATATAATTTTAAAATTAATAATAAAACACCACATTCCCTACACGCCACTTAGTGTGACCGTGCTCTCTACATTTTACTTTATAACTCTAAAAACCGCAAGAAATGGAACGTTTATTAAGCTTGAATAGTTCACATCGTTGTGTAATGTCACCAATGTAAAGTATAAAAATTGCAAAAGTAGTCTCATAGCAATTGCAATTCTATTATAAAGTGTTAGTGACTGCATTGTACTAAGATCTTCATGGGGTAGCGGTAGCCAGTTCCGCATTTCGCCGCCTGTTCCTTTCCAGATAATATCTCTAGTATCCATTTATGAAAATTGTCGTGAATGGTAACATACATTTACAGAGCAAGGCGATTGTGATATGCTCAAGCAATTTTAACTCAAAACGCTTCAAAATGTCGATTGGTATAACCAAACTGCCACTTTGAAAGTAAAACAGACAACTGTAACAGGACATCAAACCAAATTATGTGTATTATGTGTCTGAAATGTATTCCTTCTTGCAGTTTTCTCATATTCCAAGTCCCGCTTGCTGCCAGAGCTACTGAGTTAAGTGCTCTGTGCACACCGCGAGCTGTGCGTTTCATCCGTTTTGATCATGTTTCGATATTCTGATTGCTTACGATGAATGATGATATCGTGTTCGGGAAACAGATGGGTGTGTTCACTTTCTGTGCAGTTTTGCCTAATGTCTTTTGGCATGTGCTGAGACTGCTATGATAGGGACTGCACCTACCTTTCTTTGTTTGGGAGATGATATATTAATTCGGATGATTCCACTGGCACGGACGGTTGAGCAATTATGGATTTTAACTCGTTTGCAGTGATACCGGGGCCTTCCCTAGCCATAACCATAACAATCAAACCAAAACACTTTAAGCCACTTATTAGAGCATAGATCATGAGCGAGGTCTCTCCATTCATCCCTATTGTTGGACATTTTCTTTCCTACTCTCCAGTCTTTCTAATGTTCTTGAGGATTTCAATAACTTTTCTCTGTGTACGCCTTCCTGATTTTGTTTTCCTTTCCCTATAAATTCCGTGGAATTTTAACAGGGCATCAAAAGAACTAATAAATGCATGAATAATAAAAGTAGATATAGTAGTTAATAAGAGTGGAGTGAGGGAGTTTACTGTAAAAAAAAATAAAAAATCATTTTACTGTAAAAAAAGTAAAAAATAATTTTACTGTAATAAAGTAAAAAAATCATTTTACTGTAAAAAAGTGAAAAAAAATCATTTTACTGTAAAAAAAAAGTAAAAAATCATTTTACTGTAAAAAAAAAGTAAAAAATCATTTTACTGTAAAAAGGTAAAAAAAATTTTACTGTAAAAAAGTAAAAAAAAAATTTTACTGTAAAAAAGTAAAAAATCATGTTACTGTAAAAAAAAAGTAAAAAAAAATCATTTTACTGTAAAAAAGAAAAAAATCAGTTTACTGTAAAAAAGTAAAAAAAAAATCAGTTTACTGTAAAAAAAAGTAAAAAATAAGTTTACTGTAAAAAAGTAAGAAAATCATTTTACTGTTAAAAAAGTAAAAAATCATTTTACTGTAAAAAAAGTAGATAGAACTATAAACACTTTCGGTTTAGAAACTGTATTGACCTGAGATGTTTGTCACTGACACTTTAGTTGTTGTTTTGCTCATTTCTGTCTGTCCAGAAATATAAAATGCACGTACTGCTTCTTCTGTTATGCGTTCAACGCAATTGAAAGTTGGGTCTTAACTCTTACAGTACGGAACGTTGTTATCAATGCAACAGAAGAGATTTCAGAGACAACATTTTTTCATCATTTTAAATATCGATGTAAATTTATATATTTATCTAATGAATAACTTACTATATAAGAATTTTTAGAAAATTGAACAAGGAATTAGATTTCGCCAATGCCAAGATGATATACAAGATATGTAAAAAGTTCATGGTTTGATGACGGCTTACACTAATCAACTTGAGAGTGACGCACTGTGCGGCTAAACGTACATGACAGAAATCGGCATGACGCACAGTGTGGCGAAACGTACGGAAAGAGTTAAAATATAAAAAAACTTTTGTGGTTAAAATTTGAAAATCATATTTTCCAAAACTCTTAGATATTCCAATCTTTATGTTATGAGCATTAACTAGTAAAATATAATTCACATATAAATATTCATTTTAGCTGAACATTTCACGCTATGTGCAAGGACGAATTAAGACCCCTAGAGGCCCAAAGCTCTTCACTTAAAAGATTTGTATGCTCTCCTCTCCCATGTGTATGTAATTCAAAATATAAACAGTAATAAACCATAACATACAATTTTATTTATCGAAATTAAACAAAACTTACAGTAAGATGGAGAATAATGTTTATTTTGTGTATACTTCCATTTTATTTATGCTTGAAAAGTTTTCTCCTACTTTTTAAAATGACACAGTCTTTCATCAAAACCTCAAATCTAATCGTATGTAACACATCTGCTTTTATACTTAATAGAGATAAGGCATCCAGCCTGCCATGTTGCTTTTATTTACATGGGGGAGGGGGAATTTTTTCCCCTTCGATTTCATGACACTTGACGAAGGTCTGCACTCACTGAGCGCTTTTGTTATTATTACATTTATCTGTATGTAATTGCTTCATTGAAGAATAAAGAAGAAAAAATATAGCAAAATGTTATATCTTCCCAATATCCCTGTAAGGTAAACATGGAGATTAAACAAGAAAACAGAACAGAAAATTGAAGCTTTTGAAATGTGGATTTAAAGAAAACAAGGAAGAATTGGATGGGAAGAAAAGAAAACGAACGATGAAATCTTGAAACAACTACAAATGAAAAGAGAACTACTACACAAAATTCAAAAGGAAATATTAGATTTTTAGGGCATGTTAAAAGATACAGCAGCCTACTAAAAGTAATCTTGTAAAGGAAAATACAAGGTAAAGCAAAGGCAGAGAAAGTCTAACATGGATGAGTAACATCAAAAGATGGACAAGTAAGCCTATGACAACCCGCACTATCAAAGTAAGAGATAGAGTGAAATGGCATTCCATCGTAGCCAACCTTCGATGCAGAGATGACACTCAATGATGATGACGTTCGATCGGCGACAAATCTTCGAACGCTCCTAAAAAGTCGATGCATGGGACTATTTGCATTGTGTCGTCTTTTACTTCACTCTGATATATCTGAATTTGCCTTCTAAATTCAAACGACTTTCGCACGATATAGTTGGGAGGCACCGGATTTATCTCCCAGCTTTGACACAATCATGTCAGAAACTAAATATCCCTCAACTAACTTTGATACGATCAGTCAGTAATTAATTATCTCCCAACTTTGACACGATCTGTCAGTAACAAATTATCTCCCAACTTTGACACAATCTTGTCAGTAACGATATATCTCCCAAATTTGACACAATCTGTCAGTAAAAAATTATCTCCCAACTTTGATACAATCTGTCAGTAACAATACACCTCCCAACTTTGACACGATCTCTCAGTAACAAATTATCTCCCAACATTGACACGATCGGTCGGTAACAAAGTATCTTCCAACTTTTACACAATCTTATCAGTAACGATATATATTCCAAATTTGACACAATCTGTCAGTAACAAATTAACCCCCAGCTTTGACACGATCTGTGGGTAACAAATTATCTCCCACCTTTGACACAATCTGTCAGTAACAAATTATCTCCCACCTTTGACACAATCTGTCAGTAACAATACACCTCCCAACTTTGACACGATCTCTCAGTAACAAATTATCTCCCAACATTGACACGATCAGTCGGTAACAAATTATCTCCCAATTTTGACACAATCTTGTCAGTAACAATATATCTCCCAACTTTAATACAATCTTGTGGGTAACAAATTAACCACCAACTTTGACACGATATGTTGGTAACAAATTATCTCCCACCTTTGACACAATCTGTCAGTAACAAATTATCTCCCAACTTTGACACGATCTGTCAGTAACAAATTATCTCCCAACTTTGACACAATCTGTCAGTAACAAATTATCTCCCACCTTTGACACAATCTGTCAGTAACAAATTATCTCCCACCTTTGACACAATCTGTCAGTAACAAATTATCTCCCAACTTTGACACGATCTGTCGGTAACAAATTAACCCCCAACTTTGACACGATCTGTCAGTAACAAATTATTTCCCAACTTTGACACGATCTGTTGGTAACAAATTATCTCCCAACTTTTACACAATCTTGTCAGTAACGATATATATCCCAACTTTGACACAATCTGTCAGTAACAAATTAACCCCCAACTTTGACACAATCTTGTCTGTAACGATATATCTCCCAGCTTTGACACAATCTTGTCAGTAACAAATTAACCCCCAAATTTGACACGATCTGTCGGTAACAATTTATCCCCAAATTTGACACGATCTGTCAGTAACGATATATCCCCCAACTTTGACACTATATATCAGTAACGAATTAACTCCGAACTAATTCTTTGGGGCATATTGAAAGACACAGTAGCCTACTAAAAGTAGTCTTTGAAGGGAAAATACAATGTAAAAAAGACAGAGGCAGACCAAGATTAACATGCATGAGTTACGCATAAGATGGAGAAGTCAGCCTATGACAATCTGCACTTTGAAAGCAAGAGACAGAGAGGAATGGCGCTCCATGGTAGCCAACCCTCAATGCGGAAACGACACTAAATGGTGATGATGGATTGTCTCATTTATATTGAGAACCCCTTTATGGTGCCCCCATCACTTGATGGCCTAAGTACGTGCTTATTTTCCTTAATGGTTAATCAAACCTCCCAAAATATCTCCCAACTTTGACACGATCTGTCGGTAACAAATTAACCCCCAACTTTGACACGATCTGTCAGTAACAAATTATTTCCCAACTTTGACACGATCTGTTGGTAACAAATTATCTCCCAACTTTTACACAATCTTGTCAGTAACGATATATATCCCAACTTTGACACAATCTGTCAGTAACAAATTAACCCCCAACTTTGACACAATCTTGTTAGTAACGATATATCTCCCAGCTTTGACACAATCTTGTCAGTAACAAATTAACCCCCAAATTTGACACGATCTGTCGGTAACAATTTATCCCCAAATTTGACACGATCTGTCAGTAACAAATTATCTCCCAGCTTTGACACAATCTTGTCTGTAACTATATATCTCCCACCTTTGACACGATCTGTCAGTAACAAATTATCTCCCAGCTTTGACACAATATTGTCTGTAACGATATATCTCCCAACTTTGACACGATCTGTCAGTAACAAATTATCTCCCAGCTTTGACGCAATCTTGTCTGTAACGATATATCTCCCAACTTTGACACGATCTGTCAGTAATAAATTATCTCCCAGCTTTGACACAATCTTGTCTGTAACGATATATCTCCCAACTTTGACACGATCTGTCAGTAACGATATATCCCCCAACTTTGACACTATATGTCAGTAACGAATTAACTCCGAACTAATTCTTTGGGGCATATTGAAAGACACAGTAGCCTACTAAAAGTAGTCTTTGAAGGGAAAATACAATGTAAAAAAGACAGAGGCAGACCAAGATTAACATGCATGAGTTACGCATAAGATGGAGAAGTCAGCCTATGACAATCTGCACTTTGAAAGCAAGAGACAGAGAGGAATGGCGCTCCATGGTAGCCAACCCTCAATGCGGAAACGACACTAAATGGTGATGATGGATTGTCTCATTTATATTGAGAACCCCTTTGTGGTGCCCCCATCACTTGATGGCCTAAGTACGTGCTTATTTTCCTTAATGGTTAATCAAACCTGGTTTTGTGTGGGGTATCACAAATTGAAATCACTTCCATATAATATCACTTTCAAGAGTGAGTTGAATGTCCAGAATCCGGACACCGAGCACAAACAAATGCTACATGTCCAAGAATTTAACTAAAATACCACTTTTATATTGAAACCAACAGCTGTGTGAGAACAAAAATAGATAAATATGAAATGTTATAAATATCTTACTGTGCTCAGCTTTCAAGCAGAATCTAATAACATAATTCTATAAAAAAAAAAAAAAGTAAAGAGTCCCCGTCACGCCAAATGGCGTATAGAGAATATAGCGTTAGTGACCATAATTTTTATAGACCTTCGGCCCATGATTTTTGGGGTAATGTGGTCAGTATTATGCCCGTGCCGCTATACTTTCACAGAAAAATTCCGGCACCCATTTAAGGCTGGGTAAACCCTGAATCCGTCGGTTGGGATCGAACTCTACCTCTTGTCCTTTCTAGTCCAGTTCACTAACCACTGAGCTATCGCGGCTCCCTAACATAATGCTATACAATGAATAAAATAATGAACAAAATGTTTTCTTTCCGATAATCTTACTTCAGGAAGTGACGTTGTTTGCCGAAACGAAATTCTTTCTCGGATATTAACACACATTTGATCGGTCTGATAACATCCGCCGTGAAATCAAATCAGTTTTTATTTCCCTCGTCGACACGGCTTTCCTTACACATTCACCTCATACCACATACTTCAACATAACGAATAAACAAAAAATAACGGGTTGGGAGATGGGGAAAGCTGTCAATAGAAATAAATTACTGTCTCCGGCGACAGAAAATGTCGAGACCACAATAACGAAATTTGTACTCTTCTAATAACAATGTTCACATAACTGTAATTCTGTAAAAGATTTATTTTATTAGATTATTTAAATATATAATAACCACAACCAGAATGAAAAGTGTTAGACACATGAATGATAGACAATAGCCTGAGAGATAAGATCATAAACGAGGAGCTGAGAAAAACGCTAGAAATAATTCTGGTCATGGAGAACATAAGGAAACAAAGATACAATTGTTTGGCCGCAATATGGCAGAAAGATCAAAATATAACGAGCCTTCAATAATCGTTACGAGAACACCAGACCCAAGGGCCGGCCGCAAAAAAAAAAGAATTTCTGGAACATTAGAGACACTAGGAAACATAACAGCACAGTAGACGCCAACAGAAGAGCAAAAGACGACAAATTAATTTTTTTCCTCGAGGCTGAAAGACAAATAAGGATTATTATTCATATTTAATCTATATACTTTTTGCTTGAGGCCACGAAAGACGAATATGGCTGACCACCGAGATTGGAACCTCATCACGTACTATTCTAAAGGAAGCAATGAATATAAATTGTAACTTATATCAGAACTATATCATATATATCTACGAATATGTACATGAAATATATGTATATACATATGTAATTTGTATAGATATGCACGTTATATATATATATATATATATATATATATATATATATATATATATATATATATATAATATATGATCCGTAACGTTCCGAAACTCTTTCTAGAACTTAATAAATATTTTCATTTCCGTTTGATAAACTTCATGTAAATAATATGAAGTAGTGGGGCTTTAAGAGGTTTTGAACTGAATAAAACTGAAGAATTATGTTTCTTTATTCCGCTGTCAAAGATACATTGCGTAATAATATACGATTCATTCTCTGTATTTCAGCCTTTATTTGAGCTACTGCACACGCACATAATCTCGGTTATACATCTAACATCCCGCATTTCATGTGCATATGTTCCCATATATTTTTAATATGTGACTTGTTTTAATACTCTCCTATGCATGAAATTGTTCATATTCTGATAACGATTATCTTTTTTTTTTTTTATTGCGACAAATAATTGTACCTTGTTAACGCTGTATTTATTTTTATTTGTGTGCATGATATGACTTTACTGTCAACCGCTTTATGTAACTCATTATTTTTATTCTAAGGGCAAAGAACAAGACTTGAATCGGCGTCATAGATCGCGAGTTTTCTCCCACCTGTGCTCGGCCTCCTATCCAGAAGTGTTCGGAGACTTCTGGATAATGTCGCTTCATGCATGGAAACTCACGATGAGAGGCGACATTCCTCACCTTCCCAGAGTAATACACTGGTACCCTTTTCTGCCAGCGGCTGGGTCGATCGCAGGGGTATTATTTCCTAACCACGAAAACAACTCAACTGCTTGAATCGAACACGGGTTGGCCGATCGTCGGTAGGGAGGTCGAATGGTTTTCCAAACAAGGTTACCGAGCCCCCTTTCTCCCCCCCCCCCCACTCCCCAACTTTCCTCTCATCAAATTAATAAAACCTCATCATCATCAGATCATTTTTTTTTATGTTATGACCAATGGTCTTTTTACTGTGTATGTCCTTTGATGATCTAATCATGATCTCGCAATACAAATTAAATCAGGCTTGTGAAACACATAGCCTTGCCTAACATCATACTTTATCTGTTTAAAAAACCCATATTTGGTTGCATGTAATTATGGCCAATTGTTTGATGCCTGCTACAAACAGTACATTTTAATGAAGTGAAATATCTAAGTTGGATTATTTCTTATCTGGGTTTTATCCCCGATATATTAATCAGGAGTTCTTAAATGTTATGTAGAGCCAGTCTTAACATATGGATGTGAATCATGGATAATAGGACAAAAGACAAGAAAATCACTGGAGTCTGTAGAAATGGGGTTTTACAAAAGAATGTTGAGAATACCATGGACAGCTAAGAAAAGTAATGAAAATGTTCTGAAAGAGGTCAAAACAAACAGAGAGCTAATTTCCAATATTAGGAAGAAACAGTCATCAATTTTTGGCCATGTAATGAGAAGAGAACAATTGGAATATATTGTAACAACTGGAAAAATTGAGGGACGAAGAGATAGAGGGAAGCAAAGAGAGAAAATAACTAGACAGCTTAAGAGAATGGCTTGGCGGAAGGTAAACAACAGAAATGATAAATAACTGTCGAGATCGAAAGTTGTGGAGAGACACGGTCACCTACGCCAGCAGGCACGGTACTTGATGATGATGATGATGATGATGATGAGGATGATGATATTAATCAGATTAGAACAAACAATTTCAGGTCTGGTTAAACCATAATCTATCTGCACAGATTAGAGTCATCGTGATCAAATCTAGAATTACCGATTAATGGGACCCATCTTCTCATACACTCGCGAAAAACAAGCACCTCAAAACGTCGCATTTGTAACGTAAGGTTTGAAGGGTTTAATCATAATCATCTTATGTGCTCTACGCACCGAGACTTGGGTACTATTGATTGTCATTTCACCCAATTTTGTGTGTCCTGATCGTGCACTCTCTGTCACAAGCTCATTTGTCCGTCTCTAGATGTTTCTAGTCCACTTTTAGCTTGTGCCTGCTTCTACCTCGTTTACCTTGTTTCACCAGCTGAAAGAACTTTCAGTGAGGAGATTAGGGTTCAGTCACGGGTTACAATTTCATCCTATTACAAGTATATACGCTGTATTGTCTTGCCATGTCGGTTCTTGTTTTGTATGATTCTTATCGTGAAAGATTAGATCTGGTTTGTTATTCATTCTGATCTGATCTTACCTTGTTTTGTTATGTCTTGTCTTAGTTTTTTTCTTCTTTTTTTTACGTTTTGCAACAAACAGGCTGTGTTTTTTTTTTTTTTACTAGAAAGTGAATTATTTTGATCATTTATATTCTCTACAGGAATAGATGTGATAAGTTTACTGACAGTTACATAAGTTCAGCAATTGCTAGTGGTTATTCTACTTACAGGACACAAGTACACTCATCATCATCATTGAGTGCCTTCTCCGCAACGAAGGTTGGCTACCATGGATCGCCATTCTACTCTGTTTCTTGATTTGATGGTGCAGGCTGTCATAGATTGACTTGTCCATCTTTTGACGTTACTCGTCCATGTTAGTCTTTGTCTGCCTCTGCCTCCTTTACCTTGTATTTCCCTCCCAATATTACTTTTAGAAGGCTGTTGTGTCTTTTAACATGCCCCAAAAATGTCATTTGTCTTGTCTTAATTGTATTTAGTAGTTCTCTTTTTTATTTTCAGTTGTTTTAAAACGTCATCGTTTGTTATCTTTTCTTTCCATCCAATTCTACCTATTCTTCTATAAATCCACAAGTACACTATTTAACATTATTAAAGACATGTACCTCTAATAATGTTATCGTCAGTGTGACATAGCACACAAGAAGTAACAAAGATAACCTATAAAACGACGTCAATCTACAGTTACAGCTAATAATAACTGATTTTTAACATCTATTTTTGCAGCATTTACAATTATTATGTATCCTTCGTTATACATGTATTTATACACAAACGAGCCACTTCGAAATTTCGTTCCAGATACAGTTAAGCCCCATAATTTGTGTACACAATTCGCTTCATGATGATGTTTAAATTGCGATTAATGTACAGGATATATATATATAACCTGTACATTACTTCCAACAAAATTATACTTGAAACCTATAAAAACATTAAATCTGTGAATGAAATGTCATGAAGCCTTAATTGTACTTAAGTGAGCTGATGTTGTAAATGGGAGATCGAATGGAAATCGATACTACTGCCAGGTAGTGCCATCACCTTCCATATAAATATATTTTGAAAAATTGCTTCTTCTGGTGTTCTTTCTCTGTTTTTTTTTCTTGCACTGAAAGGTTCTTAGGATTGGGAAGAAACAAGATGGTTTTTTTTTAAGTCTATCCATTCTTGTGTGCTCTTGATGAATTCTCCATGTATTTATTAAATGGTCCCGTCTACAAAAACTTCGTTGATCGCGTCTGTGTTCCTATTTACCGCTGCAAATATGATGTATCATTTTATTAACAAGCTCTTTCTTTTCTATCAATGTTAGTAACATATATAATTATGTCTTTTGGCGTGTGCTGAGACTGCTACGATGTGGACTACAGTTATCTTTCTTTGATGATTACGCTGGCACGGGCGGTTGAGCTATTATGGATTTTAATTCGTTTGCAGTGACACCGGGGCCTTCCATAACCAAATATATAATTTTGAGGAATGCTACGTAATTTTATTCTAACAAGTACTGAAACGTCCAGGACAACAACAACAACAAAAAAACGCAAAATCAGCCATAATATATGTTGTTTTTTTTATTTGAAATTTGGCGTACCAAAAAAAAAAAACTGAACTAACAAAACTCTGTAGACTTCATGACTCTCGGGAAGGACAATAAACCTTTAGAATACCTGGCCAAATGTAAGATGACCGGGGTTAATTTTACTGGTTTAAAAATAAAGAACAGGACAAAATCGTGTGGTTGCAACTGTTATTGTTATGATTATGGTTATAGTTAGTCGAAGGCCCCGTTATCACTGCGAATAAATTAAAATCCATAATTAATCAATCGCCCGAATCAGTGGAATCATCCGAATGAAAACTCATCTCATTGAAGGATCCAAACAGATAAAGGTAGCTGCAGTCCTCATCATAGCAGCTACAGCACACGCCAAAAGACATAAGGCCAAGTGTCCCCGAAAGTGAACGTAGCGGAATTGTCCTTCGTCAAACGATATCGTCATTCATCGTAAGCAATCGGAATATCGAAACACGATCAGGATTAAAAAAACACAGCTCAAGGTGTGCACAGAGCACTAAACTCAGTAGCTCAGACAACAAGTCGAACTTGTAATATGAGGAAACTGCAACAAAGGAACTCTTTTCAGACTGAGCATCAATGGTTCCTGCCGCTTATCCGCCATATTGACCTGAAGTGTCAGCTTAGGTGAAGGACAACAAAATAGAACGACGTTACTGTTCAATAAAACGTCAGCGGGAACAATGGACTGCGCACACAAACACATACAGACACACAGAGACAGAGAGAGAGAGAGAGAGAGAGAGAGAGAGAGCAAATAATGTTAACACTACGTAGCAAAATAATAATGAAATATCCGAAAAAGTAAATAATATTATAAATCAGTGAAATGAAACTTGCCATGGAAAGCACTACAGTGAAGTTTCTTTTCATTCATATTTCATATTATTTTCTTTTTCATATATTTATTTATTATTTTGCTATGTATTGTTAAATTTATTTGTGTGTGTGTGTGCGCGCGTGCGTGTGCGTGCGCGTGCGCGTGCGTGCGTGCGTGCGTGTGTGTGTGTGTGATGTCCATTGTTCTACTGAAGGTCTATTCAGCCGAAACGTCCTTCGATAATGCTTCTCTTTACCTACATAAAGTTGTAATCATACTATTTTTTCTTTTATTTTCCTTTCATCTATTTCATTAGCTTTGCAGCAGCTCCCTAATTCAATGCATCTATTTGTATTCTGATCCCTTTACCCCCTAATTTTAATGGAAC
The DNA here is from genome assembly GCA_032433765.1 of Megaustenia siamemsis. Taxonomy (NCBI): domain Eukaryota; kingdom Metazoa; phylum Mollusca; class Gastropoda; order Stylommatophora; family Ariophantidae; genus Megaustenia; species Megaustenia siamemsis. The sequence goes on from JAVIAB010000139.1 coordinate 39,435,097, forward strand.
CGTTGTACGATTTCCGAGTTCTACAAGTAGACTGTATAAAGTAATACGAATACTGAGTTTCCACTGTAATTGCTCTGAATACATGTTTTCTTGATTCTGTGTGATGTCACTCAGATTTTCCATGCAACTTCTCATAGGTAAATTTGGCTTGAACTTTCAGCTTTCCTTTTCCTTATGTTGTAAAAAGATGTGATATCCTTATGTTGTCTTGTTAACGCATTCGGGTGAATTGAATGACATAAACTATATGTGACCCAGAGCTAACTGTAAGGAATACCATTGTCAAGTCACAATGATACAAGACGGGACAAGCATAATTGTGTCTTTATAATGTTCACAGGTATGGTCAATGTCACGATGCTATAACAATTAATGTTTAAGCAAACAGTACGTGCCAGGTAATGGAAAGTGATGAAGACTAAGTCAAGTTTCTAAGCACATAGTCCGATTGTGTTCTTGCAAGCTAATCTCACACATACGCGTACACGTATAAAAAAAAGTATAGAGCACCCATCACGTCAAGTGGCTTATAGGGAATATAGTGTTAGTGACCATAATTTTTACAGACCTTTGGCACATGATTTTTGGGGTAATGTGGACGGTATTACGCCCGTGCCGCTTTACTTTCCCAGAAAAAAATACGGTTGGAGTCCAGTTCACTAACCACTGAGCTATCGCGGCTCCCCCGTACACGCATATAATCGAACTAAATAAATATTACCGATCTTGACCCCAGAACGTGCTGTCTTAGAAATTGCTCTCAAGGATCAGGAACTGGAGGCCAAAAACAATATTTCTTTTTTAAAAATTAAAGGGCTAAGGAAAATCAGTTAAACACATTTTCATGAGTAGTCCAACACTGGAGTGTAATCAGATTTGGCCTTTTCCACAAGGCCGCTCTTACGTCTGTGCTTTGTCTGAAACCAGATTGCAGTTGAGTGGGGTGTAAAACTATTTTTTTTAAAGCTGATACAAAGAAAGAAATTAGGGTCAATTTAAATTTCCTGGAATTTGCATTAAAACAGGAGGTAGATCAGTGAAAGCTATTTCTCGTATAAAAATGTTTTAAAAAAAGAACAAATGAAATTTGTGTAGGACAACTTTACAGAACGTAGACAAAATAAAATAATTAGCCGTTTCGACCAAAAGCCTTCATCCGTATAACAGAACGCAAAACAAATAAATGACAATAACACGATCACGTGGATTTACACGAATTTACTTAATTCGAAGTGACTGTGTCGCCTCTGTAGTGGGATCGCCAGGAAGCACCGTTGATGGAAGACTGTCACATTCAATGTCACTTTTATAATTGTTTTCTTTCTTCGTCCAGCTTTACAACTCTCTTGCACAATATCACACAGATGTGCCTATTTCTATTTATCATATTTACGTCAACAGATTTACACCTGAATTTTCATTGTTTACATTTTTGTTTCAATTCGAAAAATGTCTGCTATAGTGGCTGGGTAGTCTAGAGGAACGACTTCTGCCTCAGGACAAAAAGGATTCCTTCACGGAAACCGGGGTTTCAAGGCACACCAGAGGCGGTTGTGTGTTTTCAAAAATCATCATCATCATCAAGTACCGTGCCTGCTGGCGTAGGTGACCATGTCTCTCCACAACTTTCGATCTCGACAGTTATTTATCATTTCTTTTGTTGACCTTCTGCCAAGCCATTTAACCATTCTGACATCTGTTATGACTTGTGATCTGTAAACCACCTTTCACGTATGTCTTTGTTTTGTGCATTATGAGCCTTGATCTTGATTCTTCCGGTGCCACCTGACGTCACATAAGGCTCACAGTGCTCTTCGCCATAGGCATCTTTCCTGAGCGAGATTTTCGATCTTATAAAATGAGTCTGTGCCTGCCAACTTTTCTTCTCACATCAGTGTTCTATTCAATCTTTCTCTCTCTCTCTCTCTCTCTCTCTCTCTCTCTCTCTCTCTCTCTCTCTCTCTCTCTCTCTCTCTAGTTCTTCCTTTTTTTCTATGTGCCCTTGTTTCCATATAAGAGACTGTTTTTTGTGTTATTTCTTGTCAACACATGCACGATATACGTCCATCTTCTCTTCCTAATTGAAGATGAGTTATTTGATATAACGAGTACAGCCTATGAAAAGTTAAGATCGAGTGTAAATAATTCCATCTGTTGTGTTTCTCATTTATTTGATTATGTAATGCTTAATAAAAATTACCACAGCGGTTCGTGTTGCTGTATTCACTAAAACACCACGGGTATCTGTTTTTTAAATTGTTGTTTAAAAAACATCATTGGAATACATTTTTTTTTCTTCAGATTATCCAGGTTAATGAGAATCATGTTACTCATGCTATGTAAGTATCGTTTCTATGAGCTGGACTCATGATATCAATGTGATCGATTACTCTTAAATATCGCAGACATTTTCATTTCTGTCTGAGCCTGTTCAGTGCTTACATACATCATTTGCGACTGTTAAATACTCTTACTGGTCCTCGGGGTTTGGTATATTTGCTAATTTGACAGCATTCACAAGAGTCCAGTCTGTAGTAGGGGTAGGAAAGATATTCTTGTAACAGGCCATTGCATATAAAGTGTTATAATTACAGACAAGAGGGGAAAAAATAACATAATTTGTATGTTACAGCATTACGTGTACTAGACAGGACGCAGGAACAAATGGTTAAACAAAATCTTCATCAGTAGACATGTTTTCCAATAATTTTCGCAAACATATTTTGTTGATGCTTCTTTAAACCAACATGCGAATGTTCTTTCACAATATGATTTTGTTTCCCCTGACGTGGCTGATTTCAGAAAAAAAAAATTATCAGAAGTTCTTTAGTTTATATCTCATGATCTTTCTCAGATCTGCAAGGGGTTATCACAAATTCTCTTTTTGATATGATCAGTGTTTGCCTATCTCTTCTGATTTGTAGACAATCTTTAATTCTTTATTTATGTTATCTATATTTTTTGCAGTGCTTTTTTTTCACTACTTACAATATAATTATTCTTTTTTTCAGATTTTGGTTAACAACATACATCAAACAAGTGAGTAAATAAAGAGAACAAGACATAGCGGATAGAAGGATATGGTGTTAGTGCCCCACATATATAATAAAGACCCTTACTTTGTTTTTGAGGGGCGGTTAATGTGGTCAGTATTACTCCCATGCCGTTTTTCTTTCAATAAAATTATTATATTTCAATAGTTTGTATTCCATTGTTTTTAGATTTTAAAAATGTACAAATATTTTGCTGTAAAGTATTTTGTATTAAATCGTTTGTCTACTTTCCCTGCTGCGATCGTAGATTAGTTCTCTTTCACGTCAGCCTTTAAAAGGGAGATAGGTAAATGGGTTCAGTAACGCTGCGATTTGGTTTACAGCGTGGCATGATATCTGCAACCTTCGACCATAAACATTCGACTTTAGTATTTTTTTCATACTACACCCACGCATGTATACTGAGTGATTCAATGAGCATGATTAAAAAAGTGGAGGCGGGCTCTGTACGCATGCAATGGGTAGAGTCGTTGCAGAAATCCAAAATACGTAAGGTCACCGTTGTCTATGTCCCTGGACATGCGGGAGTACGGGGAAATGAAAGAGCGGACAGGTTGGCTAGCTGCGCTGTCGTTGAGGACGGGCAACCAATGGATCGGGCGGTCATCATCAATGCCCTCCGAGATGTGGGAAGAACACAGGACTTCGACAAACACAGATCCACGTCACTTCTTCGGATGATGGAAATGGGAGTTAAGATGGGCACAGCCAGAAATGAGAAACTTGGTGGCCGTGTAAGAAGACTTATCAACCAACATAGAACTGGAGTCGTCAGTCGCCGGACACTGCGGGAATTGCTGAGGAGGGGATCTGAGCACCTATGGACGTGTTCGGAGTGCAATGATGATGACCAGCAAATAACTCAATAACTCAATAACTTGTTTCATGTTTATTGGAACGTTTATTCCCTCTTCACGATAACTATTATTATCCATTTCATAACTCGTGCCCAACTTTTAAAATCGATATCTTTTTAACCACTTTTTGTAAGTTGTTCAAAATTGGCATGTAAAGTTATAATGATTAGAACCCAACAGGGAATTAATTTCATTAAAAAAAAAAACATTTGGTTATTGTTGTTGCTTATGTGATTTATATAAATTTATAACGACCCATTGATGTAGTCAAAACTTAATGTTTACAGTATTTTAAGTTAAAAATAGCGAGTGAAAATCTATACTCGGTCAAATTGACGTATTTGCACGCTTTTACCGTGGGTTTTCTGACACAATTAGACACTTGTAAAAAAACACGACACATTGTGTGTTCCATTTCCGTTCATTCAGCGGCGGAGATGTGGAACAATAACATTTATCATGAGTCTTAAAATGAAATTCTGCAGTTTACAAAACATCGCAATAAAAATGTATGGCTATTTTTGCAAAGAGGCTAAACGAGGAAGATTATTTCATTCTTTAGAAAACCCTGAGAATAGGACAAGACACATTTTGGATTTATCTAAACGGTCTTTAATTGCTGGATTCAAACACGTGACCGTCAGTGTTCAAAATATACAAAATCACAAGGGAGAGCAAAAATATTGGATAATTTCGACAGTGAACTTATTAGAAGTGAAATTCACAAAATGTTGGGTATGAATGAAACTGTTACAATAAGAAAATTAAAAGTATCGCTGAAAAAGAACAACAGTATTGAAATATCAAAGTCTACATGATGGAGGAATGTGAGAGCTGCAGGCTTTACATTTAGAAAGTATTCCAATGGACGAAACATCATCTGTGAGAAGCCACATATAGTAGTCATGAGAAGCAAGTACTTACGTGAAGTAAAAGGGGTGCGCAAGCAAGGTTATGATATTGTGTACTTGGATGAAACATGGATCAATGCTCACCACACTAACCAAAGGGAATGGCAGTCATCAGATGGAAAGATTACGAGATTAATACCTAGCAGCAAAGGACAGCGCTTGATAATTGCGCATGCAGGTAGTCGACAACATGGACTAATACAGAATGCAGAGCTCATTTTTCTTTCAAAATCCATAGACAATCGGGATTATCACTCTGAGATGAATGGTCACATATTTAGACATTGGATTGAAAATTCTGCTCTCCCATCACTAGATCGACCATCTTGCCTAATAATGGACAATGCAGCGTACCACAACATTGTTGCACTTGAAGATAAAGTCCCGACGTCATCCAGTACAAAAGATGCTATTAAGATATGGCTCACAAAGGAGCACATACAATTTAATAACATGTACTTAAAACCTGAATTACTATCTCTAGTAAAGCAAAAACAAAGGACAAAGATTTTTCAAATAGATAAGATTATCCAAGAGCACGGTCATATAAGTTTGAGGCTGCCACCTTACAATGCTCATTTAAATCCAATAGAACTAATCTGGGCAAAATTAAAAGGACAAGTGGCAGATGAAAATACAACATTCAAAATATGCGATGTAAAGACTCTTGCTAATCTCGCTTTATTAAATATAGACAAAGATTATTGGGCTAAATGTGAAGACCACGTCTTAAAACAGGAAGAGGAATATTGGAAAAATGATGGTTTGTGGAATGTTCAACCCCAAACAGTTATTAATCTTTTAGACTCGTCTGATTCAGAATGAAAGTATATAGCCCCCACAATGTTGGCCCCTATATTACCTTAAATTAGTTCAACAAACGGTCCTTTTCTGGGCCACACAACTATAAAAATTGGACATACAGGTATACCTTGATATTATCGTCCGTCCTCGAACTGAGAAGACAATAATTCTCCTGGCGTTTTGTCTTATCCAGTTATTTCCCCATTACGGCCACACCTTTACCTAATGAAAATTAATCACAGACCAGCAACTACGGTAATTTATATTCTTTAGGGCTTCACAATTTACAATTTTGACAAACATCAAAGAAATTCGCCGCTTTAAGGAAACTGCAGTTGCAAGATATTTGTTAAATATACATTTAAATGGTCTTTTGCATTCTAATAACATTTGGAAAATTTCAACAGTATTTAACAAATGGTTACTGAGTAATAGCGTTTTGAAGTTGGGCACATGATTTGAAACGAGCTATTTTTTTTATAATTTGGCTCTAGTGATTAGTTTGGGGGGTGGGGGCGTGATAGCTGAATGGTTAGTGAACTGGACTACTAGAGACAATAGGTCTGGTTCGATCCTGATCGACGGCTTCCAGGTTCACCCAGTCTTAATTGGGTAGCGAATTTTTTTTTTTTTAGGGAAAAAAAGGTGGCAGGTGCATAATACCGACCACATTACCAGAAAAATCATGTGCCGAAGTTCTGTACAGATTACTATATGTGACTATCTACATATTACCTATATCCCACGTGGCCTGACGGGCTCTTTACTTTACTTTACTTTACTTTACTTTACTTTACTTTACTTTACTTTACTTTATTTTATTTTTTCCTAGTGACTACTTTATTTCCTGGGCCATAGAAGGAAGATAGCACACGATCTTTGTCAGTTCATGTTCACTGATCTTGAGCAAGCTATGGGTCCAACGATTTGCCCCCACCCCGCTCCATCCTTTCTCATTTTCACTGTCTCACTTAAACATTTGGCCTTCATTTCCAGTGTTTTTATTTCCTTCAAAAGAACAAACTTTGCTTTTTGATAAAACATTAACAGTCAAACCTTTTGTCCTGCCATAACAGCACCTTGAGCGTCTTGAATTGAAAACAAAGAAAAGCAGTGTTCTGTGACATGTCTATATGGTAAGCTAGGGGATGGTAATACATGTATTTAGAATGTCTCCGTACTAGGTGCAGAGTATTTGGAGATGAGAGTTCCGATGTTCTTACTCATTGTTATTACTTAACCCAACTCGTTGAACCAGGTTCCTCTTCTTTTTTAACTTGAGTTAACTGGAGAGGGCCAAGCTGCGTATGAATTTCTTTTCATTTCATCTACAAGCCAGAACGTTGCCACTATACTGTTGACATCAGAAATAAAGAACTTCAAAATGGCGGCTGCGGTGACTTGTATGGGGCGGATCTAGATCTATTGATTACCGGAAACGGTCTTTCCCTGAAAAGCGACGCCATTTTATTTCTCAAACCCTTTTCGTGCTTTTCAGACTTTACCACTCTAGTGGCTGTAACCAATGACAACCCATATTTCTTCTTTTCCAGTGCATGGTGGCTGTTCTGATTTCAATGTGACATTTTAGTTCAAATCTCGGAAATTCAGGAACATTTATTTTATTTCAAATTAGGATACCCTAATCTGGTTTTTTTTTTTTAAGATTTTTTTTTAGAAGTGGGCAAATTTGTGAAAACACAAAATTGTGAGTTTTGTAAAGTAACCAATATTTGTTCAAGTGAATTTTAGTAGATTAAGGCATATGGCTATGTGCATTTCCAATACTGACACATATACAATGTACATGGGTTGTATATACATGGCTAGTATACACATATGTGTATATATAGGTTTTTGGTATGAACGATTCTATTTTTAAGCAAAATAATGTTATTGTAATTTTTTTAATGCAACTTCTGTTAATTCACATGTATTATAGAAGTAGCATAACGAGGTTTTGGGAGCCGTGGTAGCTCAGTGGTTAATGAACTGGACTACAAAGGACAAGATGTCTGAATCGATCCTGATCGAAGGCTTCCAGGTTCACCCAGGCTTAAATGGGTACCGGAATTTTTTTCTGGGAGAATAAAACGGCACGGGCGTAATTCCGACCACATTATCCAAAAAATCATGTCCCGAAGGTCTATTAAAATTATGGTCACTAACACCATATTTCCTATATGCCACGTGACATGACGGGGCATTTTACTTACTTTTATATTTAAAAAAAAAAATTTATTTCTGAAATGATAGCTGAACACATACAAAAATAAAACGAAAATATCAGCAGTTAACACCGTGTGAGTGTACTTTACTACCCGCTTTGAGCAAATGAAGAAAACAATTACGGACATGTGTTATCTCTCTCTCTCTCTCTCTCTCTCTCTCTGCGATCAAGACTCAATCAGAGTAGGGTTCCAGACTCTCACATGAAGACAGCTGTCTGTTTAAGTGAATTGATCGACCCCACAGACAGAACATCATAATTAGAGTCTGTTAGATCCACTCTGATTGAATACCTGTTAAAACGTTGCACTGTGTTCTGCGCCAGTGGCCCAGTGCATCTGATTTCAGCCAGCATTTTATTCAGGTTTGCTTTCCTTAGCCTTTTATTGTCCCCAATCCTCCTGCAAGGCAGCAGATTGTCTTTTCTGTAGGGAGATTCTGCCCTTAGACGGTCGGCCCTCCCAGGTTTACGAGCACCATCTGCCCGAGTCACTAGAGGTGACTAACACAGACATGCACACACAAAGATATGAGATGTGACTAACATAAACATGCACACATCGATATGAGGCATGACTAACACTGACACACACCAAGATATGAGATATGACTAACACAGACACACACACACACTAAGATATGAGATGTGACTAACACAGACATGCACTCACAAAGATAGGAGATGTGACTAACATAGACATGCACACATTAAGATATGAGATGTGACTAGCATGGACATACACACAAATATATGAGACATGACAAACATAGACATGCACACACAAAGGAATGAGATGTGACTAACATAGACATGCGAACAAAGATATGAGCAGTTTTAAAATTGCTTAACACTTTAATCATGTGGAAAGGCATACATTGTTAACAGCACCGAAGATGGTAAAACAAGAGCTTTGTAGATATACAGAAACTATGACGAGAACTAGAGGATTCCGGTTATAAATGCGAATGAGAGAATATTGCTGAAAAGGAATAATAGGTGCGAAGATGAAGCGATGTTTGACCATGAAAGGTGCTTGAACAAAATATGTTATTGCTGCCCCAATAGAACAATATTGTGGGCTTTGTCTACTAATTGTCTTCTTCTTCTACCTTTTAGCTCCCAGTGGAGCATAGGTCTTCAACAAACACTTTCCAAGTCGTTCTGTTTTTTGCAATTCTTTTAAGATCATTCCATGTCTTCCCCATCATCTTCATCTCTGCTTCAATCTGTCTTCTCCAAGAATTCCTTGGTCTTCCTCTTTGTCTTTTCCCCTGGGGATTCCAAAAAGGGCCTGTTGTGTAATACTCTCAGTTGGTTTCCGTAGTGTGTGTCCTATCCATCGCCATCGTCTTCGCTGTATTTCTTTATCCACTGGTATTTGACCGGTACATTTCCATAATTCCACGTTTGTGACTTTGTCCTGCCATTTCCATCCCTTTATTCTGCGCAAGCATCCATTAATGAAAGTCTGTACCTTCGTGATTGTCAATTTTGTTATTCTCCATGTTTCACAGCCATATAATAGAACCGACTTAACATTGGAGTTGAAAATTTGTATTTTTGTATTTAGCCTAATTTCTTTGGATTTCCATATGTTTCCCAGTGCAATGAAAGCTCCTCTTGCCCCTGATATCCCCACTTTGGTATCGTTTTCTGTTCCTCCCTCTTTATCTATATTACTGCCCAGATATATATAAGATTGTACGTCTAGTAGAGGTATTTCTCCTAGTTTTATTTGGCTATTGCCAACTGCATCAATTCTCATAATGTTGGTCTTATCTCTATTAATCTCTAGTCCTAGCTGTTGTGATCTCTCATCTAATATACTCATTCTATCCTGCATCTGTTGGTGGCTGTGCGACAGGAGAGCTATGTCATCAGCAAAGTCTAAATCATCAAGTTGTTTGGTCAGTGACCACTGGATCCCATTTCTGTTGTTTTGAGTTATTTTCATAATCCAATCTATGGCCAGTAGAAAGAGAAATGGAGACAGAAGGCATCCTTGTCTTACTCCTGTTCTTATTTCAAATGCTTCTGTAAGCTGTCCTTCATGCACCACACTACATTTTGTTCCTTCATACATTGTTTTTATCAGGTTAATAAACCCTATGGGGATTCCATAATGACTCAGCAACTTCCAAAGCATTCTTCTGTCTAAACTATCAAATGCCTTTTCGCAATCTATGAATCCAATACAAAGTGGGGACTTTAGTTCTAAACTTTGTTCAACCACTATACGTAGAGTAGTTATTTGATCAGCACATGATCTGCTCTTCCCAAAACCTGCCCGTCCATCTCACAAGTGTTTCTCTATAGCCTCTTTTAGTCTCTCCAGAATGATTCTGCCTAATATTTTTCCTGGCACTGATAGTAGCATAATTCCCCTATAATTTGTGCACTCCTGTAAACTTCCTTTCTTTGGTAATTTGATCATATAACCTTCTCTCCAGTCTTTAGGTATTTCTTCCCTCTCCCAAATTTTATCCAATAGATTATGTAACATCTTGGTAGAGGTGATAATATCTGCTTTGATGGCTTCCGAAGGAATTTCATCTGGTCCTGTGGCTTTACCATCTTTTAACAGTTTGATGGCTTTCATTATTTCTTCTTTGCTTGGTTTTCCGCAGTTAACGTGTAATTCTTCTTCTGCTGGTAGTATATCTGGAGGATTATTTGAGCCAGGTCTGTTCAAAAGTTCTTCAAAGTGCTCCTTCCATCTCTCCATTTGTTCCTTTATATTACTAAGCAGATTTCCTTTCTTATCTTTGATAAAGGCGTTGATCTGTTTGTATTTTCCACCTAATTTCTTTGTGCTGTTGTACAGTTCTTTCATATTCCCTTTATTTGCTGCTTCTTCTGCCTCTTTAGCTAATTCATCTATATATTTCCTCTTATCCCTTTTAATGCATCTTCTCACTTCTTTATTCACCTCTGTGTAAGCTTCCTGTGTCTTGGCTTTATTACTTCTTGTTTTGCTTTTATTTATGTCTGCTTTCTTGTTCTTTCTTTCTTTAATTTTATCCAGGGTCTCTGCTGTCATCCATGCCTTATTCTGGCGTTCTCTTTTCCCCAGTGTTTCTTCGCATGTCTCTTTCCATATATTTTTTACCTGTTTCCAATGATCTTCTATATCTATTGTATTTTCTAGTTGTTGGAGGACTTGGAATTTGTTTGATATTGTGACTGCGAATTTATCTTTAATTCCTTGTTCTTTAAGAAACCCTACATTGAAATACGTTCTGCCCTTATTCGTTGTAGTGTCTACTAATTGTAGTCTACTAATTTTCAGTCCATGAAAAAAACAAATTAGAAAACTACATAGAGAAGAACACACACATAATTACACACACACAAACACACACACACACACATATATATATATATATATACGTACGTTTTTATCTCTTGGTCATTCCAACTATTGTTTTTTTTTGTTTGTTCTGGCTTTCTCCAAGAGAATGTTAAATTGCTGTAACATCTCATCTTTTTATTTTATCACAGCGATAAGATAATCATATTGACTAGTAATTTTTTTTTTATTCTGCGTTTAATCTTCCAAGGCACGCGAACAAAATAGATAGACAGATAGATAGAAAGATAGGTGGAAAGACGGATGGACGGACGGATGGATGGATGGATGGATCGATGGATGGACGGACGGACGGACGGACGGACGGACGGACGGACGGACGGACGGATGGATGGATGGATGGATGGATGGATGGACGGATGGACGTACGGACGGACGAATGGATGGATGGATAAACAACAATTCTGATGTTAAACAATACGTTTTCTCAGCGTATAGGAGGTGGGTGGGTGTCCGGTTAGCGCAATCGATAGGCGGTTGGCTTACCACGGCAACAGCCGGGGTTCGTAATCCTGGCGAGGACACCTGGGTTTTACTAATTCCCTAAAAATTAGTAGGAGCCGCGATAGCTCAGTGGTTAGTGAACTGGACTACTACGGACAAGGGGTAGGGTTCGATCCCAACCGACGGCTCCGGGTTCACCCAGCCTTAAATGGGTACCGGATTTTTTCTGGGAAAGTAAAAGCAGCACGGGCGTAATACCGACCACATTACCCCAAAAATCATGTGCTGAAGGTCTGTAAAATATAGGGTCACTAACACCATATTTCCCTATACGCCACTTGGCGTGACGGGGGGTACTTTACTTTTTTTTACTTTTATAGGAGGTGGGTGTGATGGGGGATGTCTAAATTTGATCTTATCATTATCTATAAGGGAAAGAAGCGTCGACTCGTAGCACGGAAATGTGTTTTATCACAGAAAGACCAACTACAATTATTGCAGTATCAATATTGATTCTATATGGCCTTTGGCGTCTTGACAGACTGCTTATAGCAAGCAATCATAATAAGTCAGTAGTTTTGTAAAGTATTAGTGCCTTATGCTAGATGCTGTTTTACTGTGTTATTTCTCTAGTTACTGAATCTGCCAATATTGGATAGACAGATCCGACCTCAGAATGAACAAGATGTAATTGTGTTGCCTAGTCTCCTTTCTTCTGCTCCTTTTGTTTTCTGAATTTGATATCAACGCTGCCTCGAAATTTGCTGTGTAGTTTTTTATTAATTTTTTTTTTTATTTTCGTTCTCCATGTGCTACGATTTGCAACCAGATTTTCCGAGTTTCTTTCGCTGATAAAGAATTCACTCACGGAAGCCCTACAAACATTCTTATATCTCAGCACTGGTCTGCCCTTTGGTCTCTTTCCGTCCTTAAGTTTGCCATACAATATTTGTTTCGGAATACGATCGTTTTCCATTTCTCTTACACGATTCAGCCACATTAGTCTCAGACTCCTAAGTTTTGCCATGATAGATGTGAGTTTAGCTCGTTATCCTAGAATAAAATTATTGCATGTGTAATGTCATGTATCTATTTTGTATAAACAAAGATATGTCTAAAAATGTCATACTTGCTAAGCTAAACTGAGAGGTCTTTCTGAAGATGGGGTTTGTAATGATTTTTGTTTTCTGAATTACTATTTTATTTGTAGATATTTTAACAGTACGTTTTCAATATTGTCAAATGCATATTCACAAGACATAAAAAAAGTAAAAGTAAAGTACCCCGTCACGCCAAGTGGCGTATAGGGAATATGGTGTTAGTGACCATAAATTTTACAGACCTTCGGCACATGATTTTTGGGGTAATGTGGTCGGTATTACGCCCGTGCTGCTTTACTTTCCCAGAAAAAAAATCCTGTACCCATTAAAGGCTTGGTGAACCGGAAGCCTTCGGTTGGAATCGAACCCTACTTCTTGTCCTTTGTAGTCCAGTTCACTAACCACTGAGCTATCGCGGCTCCCCTTCACAAGACATAGTTTCCATACAAAACCTGGCGTAGCTAACCTTTGGTTCAAAAACGAATATCTGTGTGTTGTTTGTTTGTTATTAAGATCATCATCAATGCACACCGAAGATGTCCATAGGCGCTTCGATTCCCCCTTCGAGAAAATCTTAGGAGAATACTGGCCAACGTGCACGAACTCCATAGCACGGCTGGGGGATCCACGGTGTGGGTAGTTTTTTTACTGACAATTGTGCCTTGGAAGCGGCCATATTTATGTTTTACTCTTTATTTTTAACTGCCAAGTTGCCTTTAACGTGCGGGAGTGTACTAGGGATATCATGTTTGTTGCCGTTATCCGAAATGGTTAGACATCTGATCTCACTACCCAAGGGATCAGGGGAGGTTAACGTCATAAAAAAACCACTGATTAATTTCTCCTATTTTTTTGCAAAATCACCTCCGCTTTTTTGATTGGCTTTGAACCCGAGTCCTTCCTATCGTAAGGCCGCGGTTGCACCTCTAGACCACCCAGTCCACCACCCCCAGTAAATGATTGTAGTGTAGGAGCAGACGGTTAAAGTGTCTGGAACACTGTTAGAAAAAAGAACCAAAAATGGTTATGGTTATGGAAGGCCATAACCATATCACTGCAAAGCATATCACTACAAACAAATTAAAATCCATAATTGCTCAACCGCCCGTGCCAGTGGAGTCATCCGAATTACTAACTCGTCTCCCGAACAAAGAAAGGTAGCTGTAGTCCCCACCATAGCAGTCTCAGCACACGCCAAAAGTATAAGGCGAAACTGCACAGAAAGTGAACACAGCCAACTGTTCCTTGTGATATGATATCATCGTTCATTGTAAACAATATAAGTACACACGGCCACATCCACACGTATGCGTATACATACGTGTGAAAAAGTGCGCATACAGCATACATCCCCGCAAGGGTCAACAATTAGGCCCGTGTGCATACACAACGCACATAGAATATACCAGAAGAATACAGGGTACCCGAAAGGAGGAAAGAGTGAGATGTCTCAGAGTGGGGTTCACTTAGAACATGTAAAAGGTAAGATACAGTGTAGTGCAGGTGGAAAATGTGTTGCCTTACACAAAAGTAAACAGCCCTGATACAAGAGATATAGGGGACAGCCGAAGTGTGGTCTAGTAGAGGAGAGCAGAGAATATCATATCATTTACATATACTAATGTGTTCATACATGAGCAAAAGAGTAGAGTGCAATTGGGAATGAGCATCTACATGCAAACTATGTGTATGAGTGTGATAATGGCTCGTGTGGTTAACGAAACCAATTTGGATATAAGGCGATTCCCTAAGGAGAGTCGGCTGCGGTAGCCGGAGGGGCAAAGGATAATGCCAGTGATGCGAATGTTGTTTTTGCCCTTGTGGCTTAGGAATTGAAATGGGACGCCACTGGAGTGCTAGTATTCCACTGAACATACCGAAGACGTTCACAAAATTTGTCAGCTAAGCGTCCCCAGAATTGCCATTATAAGTCATGTGGCATCGTTCGCATATAATGGCATAAATGATATATCGGGACACACATATGAAGCTATTCTTGATCTCGAACCGTTCATTGATGAATAATATAGAGTCGGTGTGGAGCACAAAACTGAGTACATAAGCACCACAGGTAATACAATCACGTCCACAGGGGAACGCACCCATGTGTTTATGGGCGGAGTGAGGGAGACGGTTACTGATCAGAATGCTTCTTAAATTCTTGTCACGTTTGAAGGAGCCCATATGAAGATCATGGAAAAGTAGACGTGAAGTGGATCAAAGTAGAAATTTGGACGGTAACGATTGAGTATTCTCACAGAAGCTAAGTTGAGAGTACGGTAGATTACGATAGGTATTGTACTATCAGAAAGGTGGGAGGCGGTTGGAAGGATTGAGTGCATCGGGACGAAAGATAAAGAGAACACGTATGAAGGCAGATTGGAGGATCGAATCTGGATAAAGTCGGCAGCTAAAGAAGCCTAACAGAAGGTGAGCCTGTTGGATGAAAACCTGGTCGTCTTTACAGATACCACGAAGACACAATATCTGAGAAAACTGTTTAGAATCACGACATGAAGGTGGGTGGGATGAAGTGTAGAGATAGTGAGACGAATAAGAGCGGCAGTATCAACAGATGGGTGTTGCCTTTGGTCAAGAAAGAACCGTAGAGTCCGGAGGCCATCGGAGTGAAGGATAGACGTGTAAAAAGAACAAACGCCGAGGACAAAAAGTCGGTATTAGCGATCACGGGAGAGAGAGATGGAAGAGAAGATTTTCAAGGCATGATTCGTGTCTTTGACATAGAAGGGAAGAGTAGCCACAATGAGTTGGAAGACACTGTCCAGATAGTCAGATATGTGTTCGGTTGGGCAAGCACACGCTGTCACAATAGGACGAATTGGGTTGTTGAGCTTGTGAATTGTAGATAGCTTGTAGAAGGATGGCTTGCCAAGGCCTATTGCTATTCGGGATAATGAGGAGGGACGCGCTAGGTGGAAGGAGATTGCCTTGGATCAGTTCCTTGATGGTAGAACGGGCCTGCTTGTTGTGGCGGGCAATGGGGTCGTCAGAACGGGATTTATAAAAAGTGGTACCGGATAACTGTCTGGTGGTACATAAAATGTACAAGTCTTAGTCCTAGGTGTAAATACTTCTAGATATGTATGCTGTTTGCGCACTTTCCACATGTATGTGTACGCATACTTTGGGTGTAGTCGTGTATGTATGTATGTATGTATGTATGTATGTATGTATGTATCTGCATACATATATGTGTGTGAATATATATATATATATATATATATATATATATATATATATATATATGAGCCTGTTTATATATCTATATGTGTATTTGTATTTACATTGTATATGTACATATACATATATATATATATATATATGTATTTACATTGTATATGTGCATATGTACATTTATATATATATATATATATATATATATATGTGTGTGTGTGTGTGTGTGTGTTCTTGAACGGTTGTTTATACTATGATAGGTATAGACATTGCTGGCGGCATTATAGTTGAGGTAAACTATAAAATATCATCCCCCCCCCGCCCACATATTTTTAGAACTCTTCCATCTTTTTTTTTTGGCTCTCCCATTAACTAGCCAACTATACCGGGTATCCTGCGTGGACTAGACATCGTTCATTTTCCTCCTGGCATCAACGCATTTCGCAGGGAAGACATTTTTATTTCTCATTCTAGCTCGAAATTATTTTATTTTAGATATTTTATTATTAGTTAGCTAGGTTGGGAACATTTATTTACTTACATATGTGTATGCATATGTGTGTGTATGCGTGTTTGTTAGTGATCTTTTGTTACTGCCGAAGGCCTTTGAGCCTAAACGTCGTTTAAATTTGTGCCGTTCATTAGTTACATAAAGCTTTAACTATACTATTTTATTTATTTTGTTCATTTCTCCTTCTCAAAAATAAAACACTAAAGTCGGAGGTGTTGGGCTAAAAGGTACAGATATGACATTTCTACTACACAAACTACAACACAATGCATCTGCGCCTACCTAACGTCCTTAGATGACGGATGATGAAAAGGTCTATAAATTTCATTTAGAAGTCATCCGGTTGTAAGAAAGCAACAAAACGGGTCTCAGTCTGAATAGTAAGAAAACAGAAGTAATGGTCATAGCAAAGAAACAATCATCACCATCATGCAGCATAAAAATAAAGAGGACAAATCTGAAACAAGTGCGACACGTCAAATACTTGGGCACAATAATAATATCAGATGAAAGATTCACTACAGAAATAAAATTCAGCATAGCTCAGACCAAAATAGCATTTCAGAAAATGAAAAATATCTTATGCATCAAAACTATGTCAATATAATTGAGAAAGAAAGTTCATCGGTGCTATCTAGAACCAATTCTGACCTATGGAAGCGAATCATGGACAGTAGACAAACACATTAAGATATGTTTATAGACCACAGAGATGGAGGTTTCTCAGAAGAATGTTAAATGTTCACTGGACAACTAAAAAGACCAACGAGGAAATTCTCAAAGAGGCCAACACAAAAAGGGAACTCATAAAAAACATAAAAAAAGAAACAATTAACATTTTTCGGGCACATCATGAAAAGAGGAAAGTTGGAATACTTGGTTACAACTGGCAAAATAAAATGAAAAAGAGATCGCGGACGAAAAAGAGAGAACATACCGGATAGCTTTGTGTCATGGAATGGAAAACAGTCCACAATAGAAGTGACATTATGCACTGTAGATAGAAGATTGTGGAAGCACATGGTCGCCTACGCCAACCGGTATGGCACATGATGATGATGATGAATCATTGGGTGAACGACAGAAGGAAAAAAAAATGTAATGCGAGTGTTTCAAGTTATATTATACAATATAATTATATTATTATTATTATTATGACTGGTACTGCAGCTTAATAATCTATTATGTAGTTTCATAGCGACAATATTATATCATCATTATCATCAATTACCATGCTTGCTGAAGCGAATGATCATATACCCCTACACACTTCTATCTCTACAGTTGGTAGGTAACATTCTGCTGTTTACATCCTACCAATTTATTTCTTGTTGCCTGGGGATATTTTCTGTTCTTGTTTCCTTTGTCTCTTCTGTCCGCGACTTTCGGTTGTTGCTAATCGTTACATATCCAAAAATCGTTATTTTTCCCTGTTTGTAATAAGCTTTTCATTGTGCAATTACCTCATAGCTCTATAAGGTATTATCAACGTTCTTATGTCAAACCACGCTTTTGTAGTCTCCAGAGATTGTTTGCGTCTGCTGCTTGTTTGTTTAGGATTCGCTTCCATGTGTCAT
Organism: Megaustenia siamemsis; assembly: GCA_032433765.1. Lineage (NCBI taxonomy): Eukaryota > Metazoa > Mollusca > Gastropoda > Stylommatophora > Ariophantidae > Megaustenia > Megaustenia siamemsis. Next base: position 39,453,149 of record JAVIAB010000139.1, read on the forward strand.
CATTAGCTGTACATAGGAGACATCGAAGAACTCTCTTTCTTACTTCCATTGACAAAGATTGATGTTCATTTTTTTCTTCATCTACTCCTTTCGCTGCTTGAAAAACAAAACATGCTTTTCTGTGAGAAAAAAATAGCTGCTTATTCAATATTTGATTATGTGATCTTATGTCTGTACAAAATGTGGCTTTACGTCTCTACGAAATGTGATCGTAAGTCTCTACAAAATGTAATCCTTATAGATTTGAGGACCTTGATGGCGCAATCTCAGTGATGCATCAAACAGAGAGAAGTGATGTTGGAAAATGATTGAGAGGGCAATAGTTTGTCTTGATCTTGTCGTACTCTTCTCCAGAATCTTGACGTTTCATTCCTGTAGTTTCTAGAGACATCTGCTCAATCAGTGCTATGTTTAGATTTCGTGTTTTCATTTCTTTAATGTTTCACAGTAAACAGATCGCGCTCATTTTTTTCTTTTTCGAAAATAGTAATGCTTCTTCTTCTTCTTCTTTCCTTCCTCATCTGCCTTTCAGCTTCGAGGGGAGATATAATTTTCGGTCTTTTGCTCTTATGTTCGCCTCTGCTGCTGTTATGTTTCCTAGTGCTTCTAATATTCCATCGATCCATCTTTTTCGTGGTCGACCCTTGGGTCTGGTGATCTCACAACCTTTGTTGAAGGCTCGTTGTGTTGTGTTTTGATCTTTCTGCCTTGTCACGTGGCTAAACCATTTTATCTGTTGTTTCCTTATATATTCTATAGCGGGGGCTATTCCTAGCTTTTTTCTCAGTTCTTCATTTCTGATCCTATCTCGTTTCAGAATAGTAATGCTTGCATTCAGAAATACGTTTGATATATACAATCTAGATTTATTATGTGTTTGTTTTTTAACAACGTACTTTTCAAAATATTTAACATGCTAAAAAAATTGTGATACAATTAATATAACAATGCATATGTTGCATTCATATCAATTAGTGCCATACCGGTTGTCGTAGGCGATCATGTAGTTATACAAATCTCTATCCACAGAGCATCGTATAAATTATGTTGTTGGCTGTTGTTCGTGCCACGACTCCAATCTTTCTAGTATCTTCTCTCTTTGTAGTCACTGATCTCTCATTCCCTGTATTTTGCCAGTTGTAAACAAGTATTCCAACTTTCCTCTTCTCATAACTTGCCCGCAAATATCAATTTGTTACTTTCTAATATTTTTCGAGTAAAAAAAAACGTAAAGAGCCCCGTCACGCCTTTGGCGTATAGGGAATATGGTGTTAGTGACCATAATTTTTACAAACCTTCGGCACATGATTTTTGGGGTAATGTGGTCGGTATTACGCCCATGCCGCTTAACCTTCCTAGAAAAAAATCCGGTACCTTTTTAAAGCTGGGTGAACCCGGAAGCCGCCGGTTGGGATCGAACCCAACCTCTTGTCCCTTGTAGTCCAGTTAACTAACCACTGAGCTATCGCGGCTCCCCAATATTTTTAGAGGTTGCCTTTTTTGTGTTTGACAATTTCCTCGTTGGTCTTTTTTTTTTTTTTCCCGGTAAACTTTCAACGTTTTCTTCTGAGAAACCCCATCTCTGTGGCCTATAAACATCTCTTAATGTGTTTGTCTACTTCCATGATTCGTTCCATATGTCAGAATTGGCTCTATATAGCGCCGATGAACTCTCTTTCTCAATTTTATTGGCATAGATTTGTTGCATAAGATGTTTTTCATTTTCTGAAATGCTATTTTGGCCTGAGCTATTCTGCTTTTTATTTATGTGATGCATCTGCCATCTGATGTTATTATTGTGCCCGAGTATTTTACGCGTTGCACATGTTTCAGATTTGTCCTGTTTATTGTTATGCTGCATGATGGTGATGATTGTTTCTTCGATATGGCCATTACTTCTGTTTTTTTACTATGAAGACTGAGACCTTTCTTGTTGTCCTCTTTCACTATTACGTCTAACATTTCTTGTAATTCATTCTCCGTCTCTGATATAAAGGTTGTGACATCCATATAAGGCACATTGTTTGTTTTGTCGCTGATGACTTTATACAAATACAAAAAAATGTCATTTACCAGATAACATAATAATCAAACATACTTCATTAGTTCTAAATTAGGAGGCCTCGTTCTTCTTTATTTTCATGTTATCGTTAACAATTTACCTTCCATGAATGCTTAGCTAACCATTAAAAGAAATATGAGTGAAGAAATATAGCGAGTTAATTTACTCATTTTCTAAATTGATATCGGATGGTCATTACCTGAACCTACTCCAAATAGTGTAAGATAACGGATCATGCGAAAGTACTTGGTCGCGGAGGTCATTTCCAACTTCCTGAAGTCATGTGACTTGTGAAAATGTATTTTCTAAAATGATGAGGGATTTATAACATATCAATCCAACTACGCAATGTGAAATACAAAATGAAGACTCCTTTAACTTGTACTAAATATTCAAAATACAAACACCATTTAAAAAATAATTCTTATCTTTAAAAAAAATCACATTTCATTTAACCTCATCATTAAAGAAGTTTTGACTTCCTTTTGTGTGAGATGATTCCACCACATTTGGCCAAATTGCGAAAGAAAGTAATTAAATAACAGACGTTCATTAATAAATTTTAAGCAACGGGACTTTTGTAAATTGTTTGCGTCTTACCTTTTGTAAAGTTCCCCGACGCAACAGGCTTGATAGACTTGTCCACAGCTTTTCGGAGTCCCTACAGAAAATCTATTGGCCATTAACTAAGTTTAAACCACCTCTAGTGGGCTTTAACTAAGTCTACACCGCCTCTAGTGGGTTTTAACTTAGTTTACACCGCCTCTAGTGGGCTTTAACTTAGTTTACACCGCCTCTAGTGGGCTTTAACTTAGTTTACACCGTCTCTAGTAGGTTTTAACTAAGTTTAAGCCACCTCTAGTGAGCTTTAACTAAGTCTACACCGCCTCTAGCGGGTTTTAACTAAGTTTAACCCACTTCTAGTGGGCTTTAACTAGGTTTAAACCACGTCTAATGGACATTCACTAAGTTTACACCGACTCTATTGGGCTTTTACTAAGTTTACACCGACTCTGGTGGGTTTTAACTAAGTTTACACCGCCTCTAGTGAGATTTAATTTAACACCGCCATTAATGGCACTTAGCTAAGTTTACACCGACTCTAGTGGAATTTAGCTAAGTTTACACCGCCTCTAGTGAGATTTAATTGAACACCGACTCTAGTGGCATTTAGTTAAGTTTACACCGCCTCTAGTGAAATTTAATTTAACACCGACTCTAGTGGAATGTAGCTAAGTTTACACCGTCTCTAGTGGCATTTAGTTATGTTTACACCGCCTCTAGTGGCATTTAGCTAAGTTTACACCGCCTCTAGTGGCATTTAGCTAAGTTTACACCGCCTCTGGTGAGATATAATTGAACACCGCCTCTAGTGGCATTTAGCTAAGTTTACACAGCCTCTAGTGACATTTAATTTAACACCGCCTTTAGTGGAATTTAGCAAAGTTTACACCGTCTCTAGTGGCATTTAGCTAAGTTTACACCGCCTCTAGTGAGATTTAATTTAACACCGCATCGAGTGGCATTTAGCTAAGTTTACACCGCCACTAGTGACATTTAATTTAACACCGCCTCTAGTGGCATTTAGCTACGTTTACACCGCCTCTAGTGGCATGTAGCTAAGTTTACACCGCCTCTAATTGCATTTAATTTAACACCGCCTCTAGTGGCATTTAGCTAAGTTTACACCGTCTCTAGTGGCATTTAGCTAAGTTTACACCGCGTCTAGTGGCACTTAATTTAACACCGCCTCTAGTGGCATTTAGCTAAGTTTACGCCGCCTCTAGTGTCATTTAATTTATCATCGCCTTTGGTGGCATGTAGCTAAGTTTACACCGCCTCTAGTGGCATGTAGCTAAGCTTACACCGCCTCTAGTGGTATGTAGCTAAGCTTACGCCGCCTCTAGTGGCATGTAGCTAAACTTACACCGCCTCTAGTGGCATGTAGATAAGTTTACACCGCCTATAGCGGCATGTAACTAAGTTTACACCGTCTCTAGCGGCATGTATCTAAGTTACACCTCCTCTAGTGGCATGTAGCTAAGTTTACACCGCCTCTAGTGGCATGTAGCTAAGTTTACACCGCCTCTAGTGGCATGTAGCTAAGTTTACACCGCCTCTAGTGGCATGTAGCTAAGGTTACACCTCCTCTAGTGGCATGTAGCTAAGTTTACACCGCCTCTAGCGGCATGTAACTAAGTTTACACCGCCTCTAGTGGTATTTAACTAAATTTACACCGTCTCTAGCGGCATGTAGCTAAGTTTACACCTCCTCTAGTGGCATGTAGCTAAGTTTACACCGCCTCTAGTGGCATGTAGCTAAGTTTACACCGCCTCTAGTGGCATGTAACTAAGTTTACACCGCCTCTAGTGGCATTTAGCTAAGTTTACACCGCCTCTGGTGAGATTTAATTGAACACCGCCTCTGGTGGCATTTAGCTAAGTTTACACAGCCTCTAGTGACATTTAATTTAACACCGCCTTTAGTGGAATTTAGCAAAGTTTACACCGTCTCTAGTGGCATTTAGCTAAGTTTACACCGCCTCTAGTGATATTTAATTTAACACCGCATCGAGTGGCATTTAGCTACGTTTACACCGCCTCTAGTGGCATGTAGCTAAGTTTACACCACCTCTAGTGGCATTTAATTTAACACCGCCTCTAGTGGCATTTAGCTAAGTTTACACCGTCTCTAGTGGCATTTAGCTAAGTTTACACCTTCTCTCTCTTTTACCTTTTAGCTCCCAGTGGAGCATAGGTCTTCAACAAACACTTTCCAAGTCGTTCTGTTTTTTGCAATTCTTTTAAGATCATTCCATGTCTTCCCCATCATCTTCATCTCTGCTTCAATCTGTCTTCTCCAAGAATTCCATGGTCTTCCTCTTTGTCTTTTCCCCTGGGGATTCCAAAAAAGGGCCTGTTGTGTAATACTCTCAGTTGGTTTCCGTAGTGTGTGTCCTATCCATCGCCATCGTCTTCGCTGTATTTCTTTATCCACTGGTATTTGACCGGTACATTTCCATAATTCCACGTTTGTGACTTTGTCCTGCCATTTCCATCCCTTTATTCTGCGCAAGCATCCATTAATGAAAGTCTGTACCTTCGTGATTGTCAATTTTGTTATTCTCCATGTTTCACAGCCATATAATAGAACCGACTTAACATTGGAGTTGAAAATTTGTATTTTTGTATTTAGCCTAATTTCTTTGGATTTCCATATGTTTCCCAGTGCAATGAAAGCTCCTCTTGCTTTTGATATCCTTATTTTGGTATCGTTTTCTGTTCCTCCCTCTTTATCTATATTACTGCCCAGATATATATAAGATTGTACGTCTAGTAGAGGTATTTCTCCTAGTTTTATTTGGTTATTGCCAACTGCATTAATTCTCATAATGTTGGTCTTATCTCTATTAATCTTTAGTCCTAGCTGTTGTGATCTCTCATCTAATATACTCATTTTATCTTGCATCTGTTGGTGGCTGTGTGATAGGAGAGCTATGTCATCAGCAAAGTCTAAATCATCAAGTTGTTTGGTCAGTGACCACTGGATCCCATTTCTGTTGTTTTGAGTTATTTTCATAATCCAATCTATGGCCAGTAGAAAGAGAAATGGAGACAGAAGGCATCCTTGCCTTACTCCTGTTCTTATTTCAAATGCTTCTGTAAGCTGTCCTTCATGCACCACACTACATTTTGTTCCTTCATACATTGTTTTTATCAGGTTAATAAACTTTATGGGGATTCCATAATGACTCAGCAACTTCCAAAGCATTCTTCTGTCTAAACTATCAAATGCCTTTTCGTAATCTATGAATCCAATATAAAGTGGGGATTTTAGTTCTAAACTTTGTTCAACTATTATACGTAGATTAGTTATTTGATCAGCACATGATCTGTTCTTCCTAAAACCTGCTTGTTCATCTCTCAAGTGTTTCTCTATAGCCTCTTTTAGTCTCTCCAGAATGATTCTGCCTAATATTTTTCCTGGCACTGATAGTAGCATAATTCCCCTATAATTTGTGCACTCCTGTAAACTTCCTTTCTTTGGTAATTTGATCATATAACCTTCTCTCCAGTCTTTAGGTATTTCTTCCCTCTCCCAAATTTTATCCAATAGATTATGTAACATCTTGGTAGAGGTGATAATATCTGCTTTGATGGCTTCCGAAGGAATTTCATCTGGTCCTGTGGCTTTACCATCTTTTAACAGTTTGATGGCTTTCATTATTTCTTCTTTGCTTGGTTTTCCGCAGTTAACGTGTAATTCTTCTTCTGCTGGTAGTATATCTGGAGGATTATTTGAGCCAGGTCTGTTCAAAAGTTCTTCAAAGTGCTCCTTCCATCTCTCCATTTGTTCCTTTATATTACTAAGCAGATTTCCTTTCTTATCTTTGATAAAGGCGTTGATCTGTTTGTATTTTCCACCCAATTTCTTTGTGCTGTTGTACAGTTCTTTCATATTCCCTTTATTTGCTGCTTCTTCTGCCTCTTTAGCTAATTCATCTATATATTTCCTCTTATCCCTTTTAATGCATCTTCTCACTTCTTTATTCACCTCTGTGTAAGCTTCCTGTGTCTTGGCTTTATTACTTCTTGTTTTGCTTTTATTTATGTCTGCTTTCTTGTTCTTTCTTTCTTTAATTTTATCCAGGGTCTCTGCTGTCATCCATGCCTTATTCTGGCGTTCTCTTTTCCCCAGTGTTTCTTCGCATGTCTCTTTCCATATATTTTTTACCTGTTTCCAATGATCTTCTATATTTATAGTATTTTCTAGTTGTTGGAGGACTTGGTATTTGTTTGATATTGTGACTGCGAATTTATCTTTAATTCCTTGTTCTTTAAGAAACCCTACATTGAAATACGTTCTGCCCTTATTCGTTGTAGTATACCTTTTTAATTTAATTTTAAGTTTGGCTAACAGAAGATGATGATCAGAAGCTATATCTGCCCCTCTATATACTTTTACATCCTGTAAGGATGACTTAAACTTATTATTAATACATATGTGATCAATTTGATTTTCCGTTCTATGATCTGGTGACACCCATGTAGCTTTGTGTATTCTTTTATGTTGGAATATTGTTCCTCCTAGGCTCATTTGATTAAGGGCGCAGAAATTCACAAATATCTCTCCATTCTCGTTTATATCTCCAAGTCCATGTTTTCCCATAAGCCTCTGTTGTCTGATCCTATCTTAGCATTTAGGTCTCCCATCAAGATTATAATATCCTTGGCTCGTCTTGCATCCATCTAGCATTGTAGCTGTTTATAAAAATCATCTTTAACTGAGTCATCTTTATCGTTGGTTGGTGCATAGCATTGTATAATGTGTAATTTTATTTTGTTTTTGGTTGTTCTAAATGTTGCTCTCACCAGTCTTGGTCCCACTGCCTCCCATTCTATTAGTGTCTTCTGTGCATTCTTTGATAGCATTATAGCTACCCCTTCGCTATGTTGTGCTCCTGGTTCCTGGTGTCCTGATGATAAAATCATCTCCCCTGTATTCAATTTTATTCTCTCCGCTCCCAGCCATCTTGTTTCACACATTCCCAGAATATCTATCTTGTAGTTGTTCATTTCTGCTGCCACTTGTGCCGCTTTTCCCTGTTCGTTAAGGGTACGAACATTCCAGGTGCCAATTCTGGATGATTTCCTGGTAGACAAAGGGTGAGTCGGCAACCCGGACTCCTTATGGCTTTCTCCGGATTGCGTCATACATCTCTGAGACAGAGAGCCCTTCTCTTTCCTGGTTGACGGATTTACTTTATCTTTCTTTGACTTGTTCATGTTTGTGAAGTTTTTTCGGCTTATTTTTTTACAGTATGGGATAGCCAGTCCCATGCCTAACCCTCCTTTCTCGCCTCTTACGAACATGCCTGGTAGGGTACAGCGCCGCTATTCTTTACTTCCCTTTCGGGCCCCGGCAGCGCACGGGCTGTACCACACCACCCTCACCTTCTCTAGTGGCACTTAATTTAACACCGCCTGTAGTGACATTTAGCTACGTTTACACCGCCTCTAGTGGCATTTAGCTAAGTTTACACCTCCTCTAGTGAGATTTAATTTAACACCGCCTCTAGTGGCATTTAACTAAGTTTACGCCGCCTCTAGTGACATTTAATTTATCACCGCCTTTGGTGGCATGTAGCTAAGTTTACACCGCCTCTAGTGGCATGTAGCTAAGATTACACCGCCTCTAGTGGCATGTTGCTAAACTTACACCGCCTCTAGTGGCATGTAGTTAAGTTTACACCGCCTATAGCGGCATGTAACTAAGTTTACACCGCCTCTAGTGGTATTTAACTAAGTTTACACCGTCTCTAGCGGCATGTAGCTAAGTTTACACCTCCTTTAGTGGCATGCAGCTAAGTTTACACCGCCTCTAGTGGCATGTAGCTAAGTTTACACCGCCTCTAGTTGCATGTAGCTAAGTTTACACCGCCTCTAGTTGCATGTAGCTAAGTTTACACCTCCTCTAGTGGCATGTAGCTAAGTTTACACCGCCTCTAGCGGATGGTACTAAGTTTACACCGCCTCTAGTGGTATTTAACTAAGTTTACACCGTCTCTAGCGGCATGTAGCTAAGTTTACACCTCCTCTAGTGGTATTTAACTAAGTTTACACCGTCTCTAGCGGCATGTAGCTAAGTTTACACCGCCTCTAGTGGTATTTAACTAAGTTTACACCGTCTCTAGCGGCATGTAGCTAAGTTTACACCTCCTCTAGTGGCATGTAGCTAAGTTTACACCGCCTCTAGTGGCATGTAGCTAAGTTTACACCGCCTCTAGTGGTATTTAACTACGTTTACACTGCCTCTAGTGGCATTTAACTAAGTTTTCACCTCCTCTAGCGGCATGTACAGCTTACACCGCCTCTAGTGACATTTAGCTAAGTTTACGCCGCCTCTAGTGACATTTAATTTATCACCGCCTTTGGTGGCATGTAGCTAAGTTTACACCGCCTCTAGTGGCATGTAGCTAAGCTTACACCGCCTCTAGTGGCATGTAGCTAAGCTTACGCCGCCTCTAGTGGCATGTAGCTAAACTTACACCGCCTCTAGTGGCATGTAGATAAGTTTACACCGCCTATAGCGGCATGTAACTAAGTTTACACCGCTTCTAGTGGTATTTAACTAAGTTTACACCGTCTCTAGCGGCATGTATCTAAGTTACACCTCCTCTAGTGGCATGTAGCTAAGTTTACACCGCCTCTAGTGGCATGTAGCTAAGTTTACACCGCCTCTAGTGGCATGTAGCTAAGTTTGCACCGCCTCTAGTGGCATGTAGCTAAGGTTACACCTCCTCTAGTGGCATGTAGCTAAGTTTACACCGCCTCTAGCGGCATGTAACTAAGTTTACACCGCCTCTAGTGGTATTTAACTAAATTTACACCGTCTCTAGCGGCATGTAGCTAAGTTTACACCTCCTCTAGTGGCATGTAGCTAAGTTTACACCGCCTCTAGAGGCATGTAGCTAAGTTTACACCGCCTCTAGTGGCATGTAGCTAAGTTTACACCGCCTCTAGTGGCATTTAGCTAAGTTTACACCGCCTCTGGTGAGATTTAATTGAACACCGCCTCTGGTGGCATTTAGCTAAGTTTACACAGCCTCTAGTGACATTTAATTTAACACCGCCTTTAGTGGAATTTAGCAAAGTTTACACCGTCTCTAGTGGCATTTAGCTAAGTTTACACCGCCTCTAGTGAGATTTAATTTAACACCGCATCGAGTGGCATTTAGCTACGTTTACACCGCCTCTAGTGGCATGTAGCTAAGTTTACACCACCTCTAGTGGCATTTAATTTAACACCGCCTCTAGTGGCATTTAGCTAAGTTTACACCGTCTCTAGTGGCATTTAGCTAAGTTTACACCTTCTCTAGTGGCACTTAATTTAACACCGCCTGTAGTGACATTTAGCTAAGTTTACACCGCCTCTAGTGGCATTTAGCTAAGTTTACACCTCCTCTAGTGAGATTTAATTTAACACCGCCTCTAGTGGCATTTAACTAAGTTTACGCCGCCTCTAGTGACATTTAATTTATCACCGCCTTTGGTGGCATGTAGCTAAGTTTACACCGCCTCTAGTGGCATGTAGCTAAGCTTACACCGCCTCTAGTGGCATGTAGCTAAACTTACACCGCCTCTAGTGGCATGTAGTTAAGTTTACACCGCCTATAGCATCATGTAACTAAGTTTACACCGCCTCTAGTGGTATTTAACTAAGTTTACACCGTCTCTAGCGGCATGTAGCTAAGTTTACACCTCCTTTAGTGGTATGCAGCTAAGTTTACACCGCCTCTAGTGGCATGTAGCTAAGTTTACACCGCCTCTAGTTGCATGTAGCTAAGTTTACACCGCCTCTAGTTGCATGTAGCTAAGTTTACACCTCCTCTAGTGGCATGTAGCTAAGTTTACACCGCCTCTAGCGGATGGTACTAAGTTTACACCGCCTCTAGTGGTATTTAACTAAGTTTACACCGTCTCTAGCGGCATGTAGCTAAGTTTACACCTCCTCTAGTGGTATTTAACTAAGTTTACACCGTCTCTAGCGGCATGTAGCTAAGTTTACACCGCCTCTAGTGGTATTTAACTAAGTTTACACCGTCTCTAGCGGCATGTAGCTAAGTTTGCACCTCCTCTAGTGGCATGTAGCTAAGTTTACACCGCCTCTAGTGGCATGTAGCTAAGTTTACACCGCCTCTAGTGGTATTTAACTACGTTTACACTGCCTCTAGTGGCATTTAACTAAGTTTTCACCTCCTCTAGCGGCATGTACAGCTTACACCGTCTCTAGTGACATGTAAAGTATTACATCGCCTCTAGTGGTATTTAACTACGTTACACCTCCTCCAGTGGCATGTAAATTTTACACCGCCTCTAGTGGTATTTAACTACGTTTGCACCTCCTCTAGTGACATGTAAAGTTTACACCGCCTCTTGTGGTATTTAACCACGTTTACACCTCCTCTAGTGACATGTAAAGTTTATACCGCTTCTGGTGGTATTTAGCTATGTTTACACCTCCTCTAGTGGAATGTAAAGCTTTCACCGCCTCTAGTGGTGTTTAACTACGTTTACACCGCCTCTAGTGGCATGTAAAGTTTATACTGCATCTAGTGGTATTTAACTACGTTTACACCGCCTCTAGTGGCATGTAAAATTTATACCGCCTCTAGTGGTATTTAACCACGTTTACACCTCCTCTAGTGACATGTAAAGTTTACACCGCCACTAGTGGTATTTAACTAAGTTTACACCTCCTCTAGTGACATGTAAAGTTTACACTGCCTCTAGTGGTATTTAACTACGTTTACACCGCCTCTATTGACATGTAAAGTTTATACCGCCTCTTGTGGTATTTAACTACGTTTACACCTCCTCTAGTGGCATGTAAAGCTTACACAGCCTCTAGTGGTATGTAACGTTTACACCTCCTCCAGTGGCATGTAACTAAGGTTACACCGCCTCTAGTGGTATTTAACTAAGTTTACACCGTCTCTAGCGGCATGTAGCTAAGTTTACACCTCCTCTAGTGGCATGTAGCTAAGTTTACACCGCCTCTAGTGGCATGTAGCTAAGTTTACACCGCCTCTAGTGGTATTTAACTACGTTTACACTGCCTCTAGTGGCATTTAACTAAGTTTTCACCTCCTCTAGCGGCATGTACAGCTTACACCGCCTCTAGTGACATGTAAAGTTTACACCGCCTCTAGTGGTATTTAACTACGTTACACCTCCTCTAGTGGCATGTAAATTTTACACCGCCTCTAGTGGTATTTAACTACGTTTGCACCTCCTCTAGTGACATGTAAAGTTTACACCGCCTCTAGTGGTATTTAACCACGTTTACACCTCCTCTAGTGACATGTAAAGTTTATACCGCCTCTGGTGGTATTTAGCTATGTTTACACCTCCTCTAGTGGAATGTAAAGCTTTCACCGCCTCTAGTGGTGTTTAACTACGTTTACACCGCCTCTTGTGGCATGTAAAGTTTATACTGCCTCTAGTGGTATTTAACTACGTTTACACCGCCTCTAGTGGCATGTAAAGTTTATACCGCCTCTAGTGGTATTTAACAACGTTTACACCTCCTCTAGTGACATGTAAAGTTTTCACCGCCACTAGTGGTATTTAACTACGTTTACACCTCCTCTAGTGACATGTAAAGTTTACACTGCCTCTAGTGGTATTTAACTACGTTTACACCGCCTCTATTGACATGTAAAGTTTATACCGCCTCTAGTGGCATGTAGCTAAGTTTACACCGCCTCTAGCGGATGGTACTAAGTTTACACCGCCTCTAGTGGTATTTAACTAAGTTTACACCGTCTCTAGCGGCATGTAGCTAAGTTTACACCTCCTCTAGTGGTATTTAACTAAGTTTACACCGTCTCTAGCGGCATGTAGCTAAGTTTACACCGCCTCTAGTGGTATTTAACTAAGTTTACACCGTCTCTAGCGGCATGTAGCTAAGTTTACACCTCCTCTAGTGGCATGTAGCTAAGTTTACACCGCCTCTAGTGGCATGTAGCTAAGTTTACACCGCCTCTAGTGGTATTTAACTACGTTTACACTGCCTCTAGTGGCATTTAACTAAGTTTTCACCTCCTCTAGCGGCATGTACAGCTTACACCGTCTCTAGTGACATGTAAAGTATTACATCGCCTCTAGTGGTATTTAACTACGTTACACCTCCTCTAGTGGCATGTAAATTTTACACCGCCTCTAGTGGTATTTAACTACGTTTGCACCTCCTCTAGTGACATGTAAAGTTTACACCGCCTCTTGTGGTATTTAACCACGTTTACACCTCCTCTAGTGACATGTAAAGTTTATACCGCTTCTGGTGGTATTTAGCTATGTTTACACCTCCTCTAGTGGAATGTAAAGCTTTCACCGCCTCTAGTGGTGTTTAACTACGTTTACACCGCCTCTAGTGGCATGTAAAGTTTATACTGCATCTAGTGGTATTTAACTACGTTTACACCGCCTCTAGTGGCATGTAAAATTTATACCGCCTCTAGTGGTATTTAACCACGTTTACACCTCCTCTAGTGACATGTAAAGTTTACACCGCCACTAGTGGTATTTAACTAAGTTTACACCTCCTCTAGTGACATGTAAAGTTTACACTGCCTCTAGTGGTATTTAACTACGTTTACACCGCCTCTATTGACATGTAAAGTTTATACCGCCTCTTGTGGTATTTAACTACGTTTACACCTCCTCTAGTGGCATGTAAAGCTTACACAGCCTCTAGTGGTATGTAACGTTTACACCTCCTCCAGTGGCATGTAACTAAGGTTACACCGCCTCTAGTGGTATTTAACTAAGTTTACACCGTCTCTAGCGGCATGTAGCTAAGTTTACACCTCCTCTAGTGGCATGTAGCTAAGTTTACACCGCCTCTAGTGGCATGTAGCTAAGTTTACACCGCCTCTAGTGGTATTTAACTACGTTTACACTGCCTCTAGTGGCATTTAACTAAGTTTTCACCTCCTCTAGCGGCATGTACAGCTTACACCGCCTCTAGTGACATTTAGCTAAGTTTACGCCGCCTCTAGTGACATTTAATTTATCACCGCCTTTGGTGGCATGTAGCTAAGTTTACACCGCCTCTAGTGGCATGTAGCTAAGCTTACACCGCCTCTAGTGGCATGTAGCTAAGCTTACGCCGCCTCTAGTGGCATGTAGCTAAACTTACACCGCCTCTAGAGGCATGTAGATAAGTTTACACCGCCTATAGCGGCATGTAACTAAGTTTACACCGCTTCTAGTGGTATTTAACTAAGTTTACACCGTCTCTAGCGGCATGTATCTAAGTTACACCTCCTCTAGTGGCATGTAGCTAAGTTTACACCGCCTCTAGTGGCATGTAGCTAAGTTTACACCGCCTCTAGTGGCATGTAGCTAAGTTTGCACCGCCTCTAGTGGCATGTAGCTAAGGTTACACCTCCTCTAGTGGCATGTAGCTAAGTTTACACCGCCTCTAGCGGCATGTAACTAAGTTTACACCGCCTCTAGTGGTATTTAACTAAATTTACACCGTCTCTAGCGGCATGTAGCTAAGTTTACACCTCCTCTAGTGGCATGTAGCTAAGTTTACACCGCCTCTAGTGGCATGTAGCTAAGTTTACACCGCCTCTAGTGGCATGTAGCTAAGTTTACACCGCCTCTAGTGGCATGTAGCTAAGTTTACACCGCCTCTAGTGGTATTTAACTACGATTACACTGCCTCTAGTGGCATTTAACTAAGTTTTCACCTCCTCTAGCGGCATGTACAGCTTACACCGCCTCTAGTGACATTTAGCTAAGTTTACGCCGCCTCTAGTGACATTTAATTTATCACCGCCTTTGGTGGCATGTAGCTAAGTTTACACCGCCTCTAGTGGCATGTAGCTAAGCTTACACCGCCTCTAGTGGCATGTAGCTAAGCTTACGCCGCCTCTAGTGGCATGTAGCTAAACTTACACCGCCTCTAGTGGCATGTAGATAAGTTTACACCGCCTATAGCGGCATGTAACTAAGTTTACACCGCTTCTAGTGGTATTTAACTAAGTTTACACCGTCTCTAGCGGCATGTATCTAAGTTACACCTCCTCTAGTGGCATGTAGCTAAGTTTACACCGCCTCTAGTGGCATGTAGCTAAGTTTACACCGCCTCTAGTGGCATGTAGCTAAGTTTGCACCGCCTCTAGTGGCATGTAGCTAAGGTTACACCTCCTCTAGTGGCATGTAGCTAAGTTTACACCGCCTCTAGCGGCATGTAACTAAGTTTACACCGCCTCTAGTGGTATTTAACTAAATTTACACCGTCACTAGCGGCATGTAGCTAAGTTTACACCTCCTCTAGTGGCATGTAGCTAAGTTTACACCGCCTCTAGTGGCATGTAGCTAAGTTTACACCGCCTCTAGTGGCATGTAGCTAAGTTTACACCGCCTCTAGTGGCATTTAGCTAAGTTTACACCGCCTCTGGTGAGATTTAATTGAACACCGCCTCTGGTGGCATTTAGCTAAGTTTACACAGCCTCTAGTGACATTTAATTTAACACCGCCTTTAGTGGAATTTAGCAAAGTTTACACCGTCTCTAGTGGCATTTAGCTAAGTTTACACCGCCTCTAGTGAGATTTAATTTAACACCGCATCGAGTGGCATTTAGCTACGTTTACACCGCCTCTAGTGGCATGTAGCTAAGTTTACACCACCACTAGTGGCATTTAATTTAACACCGCCTCTAGTGGCATTTAGCTAAGTTTACACCGTCTCTAGTGGCATTTAGCTAAGTTTACACCTTCTCTAGTGGCACTTAATTTAACACCGCCTGTAGTGACATTTAGCTAAGTTTACACCGCCTCTAGTGGCATTTAGCTAAGTTTACACCTCCTCTAGTGAGATTTAATTTAACACCGCCTCTAGTGGCATTTAACTAAGTTTACGCCGCCTCTAGTGACATTTAATTTATCACCGCCTTTGGTGGCATGTAGCTAAGTTTACACCGCCTCTAGTGGCATGTAGCTAAGCTTACACCGCCTCTAGTGGCATGTAGCTAAACTTACACCGCCTCTAGTGGCATGTAGTTAAGTTTACACCGCCTATAGCATCATGTAACTAAGTTTACACCGCCTCTAGTGGTATTTAACTAAGTTTACACCGTCTCTAGCGGCATGTAGCTAAGTTTACACCTCCTTTAGTGGTATGCAGCTAAGTTTACACCGCCTCTAGTGGCATGTAGCTAAGTTTACACCGCCTCTAGTTGCATGTAGCTAAGTTTACACCGCCTCTAGTTGCATGTAGCTAAGTTTACACCTCCTCTAGTGGCATGTAGCTAAGTTTACACCGCCTCTAGTAGTATTTAACTAAGTTTACACTGTCTCTAGCGGCATGTAGCTAAGTTTACACCTCCTCTAGTGGTATTTAACTAAGTTTACACCTCCTCTAGTGGTATTTAACTAAGTTTACACCGTCTCTAGCGGCATGTAGCTAAGTTTACACCGCCTCTAGTGGTATTTAACTAAGTTTACACCGTCTCTAGCGGCATGTAGCTAAGTTTACACCTCCTCTAGTGGCATGTAGCTAAGTTTACACCGCCTCTAGTGGCATGTAGCTAAGTTTACACCGCCTCTAGTGGTATTTAACTACGTTTACACTGCCTCTAGTGGCATTTAACTAAGTTTTCACCTCCTCTAGCGGCATGTACAGCTTACACCGTCTCTAGTGACATGTAAAGTATTACATCGCCTCTTGTGGTATTTAACCACGTTTACACCTCCTCTAGTGACATGTAAAGTTTATACCGCTTCTGGTGGTATTTAGCTATGTTTACACCTCCTCTAGTGGAATGTAAAGCTTTCACCGCCTCTAGTGGTGTTTAACTACGTTTACACCGCCTCTAGTGGCATGTAAAGTTTATATTGCATCTAGTGGTATTTAACTACGTTTACACCGCCTCTAGTGGCATGTAAAGTTTATACCGCCTCTAGTGGTATTTAACCACGTTTACACCTCCTCTAGTGACATGTAAAGTTTACACCGCCACTAGTGGTATTTAACTAAGTTTACACCTCCTCTATTGACATGTAAAGTTTATACCGCCTCTTGTGGTATTTAACTACGTTTACACCTCCTCTAGTGGCATGTAAAGCTTACACAGCCTCTAGTGGTATGTAACGTTTACACCTCCTCCAGTGGCATGTAACTAAGGTTACACCGCCTCTAGTGGTATTTAACTAAGTTTACACCGTCTCTAGCGGCATGTAGCTAAGTTTACACCTCCTTTAGTGGCATGCAGCTAAGTTTACACCGCCTCTAGTGGCATGTAGCTAAGTTTACACCTCCTCTAGTGGCATGTAGCTAAGTTTACACCGCCTCTAGCGGATGGTACTAAGTTTACACCGCCTCTAGTGGTATTTAACTAAGTTTACACCGTCTCTAGCGGCATGTAGCTAAGTTTACACCTCCTCTAGTGGTATTTAACTAAGTTTACACCGCCTCTAGTGGCATGTAGCTAAGTTTACACCGCCTCTAGTGGTATTTAACTACGTTTACACTGCCTCTAGTGGCATTTAACTAAGTTTTCACCTCCTCTAGCGGCATGTACAGCTTACACCGTCTCTAGTGACATGTAAAGTATTACATCGCCTCTAGTGGTATTTAACTACGTTACACCTCCTCTAGTGGCATGTAAATTTTACACCGCCTCTAGTGGTATTTAACTACGTTTGCACCTCCTCTAGTGACATGTAAAGTTTACACCGCCTCTTGTGGTATTTAACCACGTTTACACCTCCTCTAGTGACATGTAAAGTTTATACCGCTTCTGGTGGTATTTAGCTATGTTTACACCTCCTCTAGTGGAATGTAAAGCTTTCACCGCCTCTAGTGGTGTTTAACTACGTTTACACCGCCTCTAGTGGCATGTAAAGTTTATACTGCATCTAGTGGTATTTAACTACGTTTACACCGCCTCTAGTGGCATGTAAAGTTTATACCGCCTCTAGTGGTATTTAACCACGTTTACACCTCCTCTAGTGACATGTAAAGTTTACACCGCCACTAGTGGTATTTAACTAAGTTTACACCTCCTCTAGTGACATGTAAAGTTTACACTGCCTCTAGTGGTATTTAACTACGTTTACACCGCCTCTATTGACATGTAAAGTTTATACCGCCTCTTGTGGTATTTAACTACGTTTACACCTCCTCTAGTGGCATGTAAAGCTTACACAGCCTCTAGTGGTATGTAACGTTTACACCTCCTCCAGTGGCATGTAACTAAGGTTACACCGCCTCTAGTGGTATTTAACTAAGTTTACACCGTCTCTAGCGGCATGTAGCTAAGTTTACACCTCCTTTAGTGGCATGCAGCTAAGTTTACACCGCCTCTAGTGGCATGTAGCTAAGTTTACACCTCCTCTAGTGGCATGTAGCTAAGTTTACACCGCCTCTAGTGGCATGTAGCTAAGTTTACACCGCCTCTAGTGGCATGTAGCTAAGTTTACACCGCCTCTAGTGGCATTTAGCTAAGTTTACACCGCCTCTGGTGAGATTTAATTGAACACCGCCTCTGGTGGCATTTAGCTAAGTTTACACAGCCTCTAGTGACATTTAATTTATCACCGCCTTTGGTGGCATGTAGCTAAGTTTACACCGCCTCTAGTGGCATGTAGCTAAGCTTACACCGCCTCTAGTGGCATGTAGCTAAACTTACACCGCCTCTAGTGGCATGTAGTTAAGTTTACACCGCCTATAGCGGCATGTAACTAAGTTTACACCGCCTCTAGTGGTATTTAACTAAGTTTACACCGTCTCTAGCGGCATGTAGCTAAGTTTACACCTCCTTTAGTGGTATGCAGCTAAGTTTACACCGCCTCTAGTGGCATGTAGCTAAGTTTACACCGCCTCTAGTTGCATGTAGCTAAGTTTACACCGCCTCTAGTTGCATGTAGCTAAGTTTACACCTCCTCTAGTGGCATGTAGCTAAGTTTACACCGCCTCTAGTGGTATTTAACTAAGTTTACACTGTCTCTAGCGGCATGTAGCTAAGTTTACACCTCCTCTAGTGGTATTTAACTAAGTTTACACCTCCTCTAGTGGTATTTAACTAAGTTTACACCGTCTCTAGCGGCATGTAGCTAAGTTTACACCGCCTCTAGTGGTATTTAACTAAGTTTACACCGTCTCTAGCGGCATGTAGCTAAGTTTACACCTCCTCTAGTGGCATGTAGCTAAGTTTACACCGCCTCTAGTGGCATGTAGCTAAGTTTACACCGCCTCTAGTGGTATTTAACTACGTTTACACTGCCTCTAGTGGCATTTAACTAAGTTTTCACCTCCTCTAGCGGCATGTACAGCTTACACCGTCTCTAGTGACATGTAAAGTATTACATCGCCTCTAGTGGTATTTAACTACGTTACACCTCCTCTAGTGGCATGTAAATTTTACACCGCCTCTAGTGGTATTTAACTACGTTTGCACCTCCTCTAGTGACATGTAAAGTTTACACCGCCTCTTGTGGTATTTAACCACGTTTACACCTCCTCTAGTGACATGTAAAGTTTATACCGCTTCTGGTGGTATTTAGCTATGTTTACACCTCCTCTAGTGGAATGTAAAGCTTTCACCGCCTCTAGTGGTGTTTAACTACGTTTACACCGCCTCTAGTGGCATGTAAAGTTTATACTGCATCTAGTGGTATTTAACTACGTTTACACCGCCTCTAGTGGCATGTAAAGTTTATACCGCCTCTAGTGGTATTTAACCACGTTTACACCTCCTCTAGTGACATGTAAAGTTTACACCGCCACTAGTGGTATTTAACTAAGTTTACACCTCCTCTAGTGACATGTAAAGTTTACACTGCCTCTAGTGGTATTTAACTACGTTTACACCGCCTCTATTGACATGTAAAGTTTATACCGCCTCTTGTGGTATTTAACTACGTTTACACCTCCTCTAGTGGCATGTAAAGCTTACACAGCCTCTAGTGGTATGTAACGTTTACACCTCCTCCAGTGGCATGTAACTAAGGTTACACCGCCTCTAGTGGTATTTAACTAAGTTTACACCGTCTCTAGCGGCATGTAGCTAAGTTTACACCTCCTTTAGTGGCATGCAGCTAAGTTTACACCGCCTCTAGTGGCATGTAGCTAAGTTTACACCTCCTCTAGTGGCATGTAGCTAAGTTTACACCGCCTCTAGCGGATGGTACTAAGTTTACACCGCCTCTAGTGGTATTTAACTAAGTTTACACCGTCTCTAGCGGCATGTAGCTAAGTTTACACCTCCTCTAGTGGTATTTAACTAAGTTTACACCGCCTCTAGTGGCATGTAGCTAAGTTTACACCGCCTCTAGTGGTATTTAACTACGTTTACACTGCCTCTAGTGGCATTTAACTAAGTTTTCACCTCCTCTAGCGGCATGTACAGCTTACACCGTCTCTAGTGACATGTAAAGTATTACATCGCCTCTAGTGGTATTTAACTACGTTACACCTCCTCTAGTGGCATGTAAATTTTACACCGCCTCTAGTGGTATTTAACTACGTTTGCACCTCCTCTAGTGACATGTAAAGTTTACACCGCCTCTTGTGGTATTTAACCACGTTTACACCTCCTCTAGTGACATGTAAAGTTTATACCGCTTCTGGTGGTATTTAGCTATGTTTACACCTCCTCTAGTGGAATGTAAAGCTTTCACCGCCTCTAGTGGTGTTTAACTACGTTTACACCGCCTCTAGTGGCATGTAAAGTTTATACTGCATCTAGTGGTATTTAACTACGTTTACACCGCCTCTAGTGGCATGTAAAGTTTATACCGCCTCTAGTGGTATTTAACCACGTTTACACCTCCTCTAGTGACATGTAAAGTTTACACCGCCACTAGTGGTATTTAACTAAGTTTACACCTCCTCTAGTGACATGTAAAGTTTACACTGCCTCTAGTGGTATTTAACTACGTTTACACCGCCTCTATTGACATGTAAAGTTTATACCGCCTCTTGTGGTATTTAACTACGTTTACACCTCCTCTAGTGGCATGTAAAGCTTACACAGCCTCTAGTGGTATGTAACGTTTACACCTCCTCCAGTGGCATGTAACTAAGGTTACACCGCCTCTAGTGGTATTTAACTAAGTTTACACCGTCTCTAGCGGCATGTAGCTAAGTTTACACCTCCTTTAGTGGCATGCAGCTAAGTTTACACCGCCTCTAGTGGCATGTAGCTAAGTTTACACCTCCTCTAGTGGCATGTAGCTAAGTTTACACCGCCTCTAGTGGCATGTAGCTAAGTTTACACCGCCTCTAGTGGCATGTAGCTAAGTTTACACCGCCTCTAGTGGCATTTAGCTAAGTTTACACCGCCTCTGGTGAGATTTAATTGAACACCGCCTCTGGTGGCATTTAGCTAAGTTTACACAGCCTCTAGTGACATTTAATTTAACACCGCCTTTAGTGGAATTTAGCAAAGTTTACACCGTCTCTAGTGGCATTTAGCTAAGTTTACACCGCATCTAGTGAGATTTAATTTAACACCGCATCGAGTGGCATTTAGCTACGTTTACACCGCCTCTAGTGGCATGTAGCTAAGTTTACACCACCACTAGTGGCATTTAATTTAACACCGCCTCTAGTGGCATTTAGCTAAGTTTACACCGTCTCTAGTGGCATTTAGCTAAGTTTACACCTTCTCTAGTGGCACTTAATTTAACACCGCCTGTAGTGACATTTAGCTAAGTTTACACCGCCTCTAGTGGCATTTAGCTAAGTTTACACCTCCTCTAGTGAGATTTAATTTAACACCGCCTCTAGTGGCATTTAACTAAGTTTACGCCGCCTCTAGTGACATTTAATTTATCACCGCCTTTGGTGGCATGTAGCTAAGTTTACACCGCCTCTAGTGGCATGTAGCTAAGCTTACACCGCCTCTAGTGGCATGTAGCTAAACTTACACCGCCTCTAGTGGCATGTAGTTAAGTTTACACCGCCTATAGCGGCATGTAACTAAGTTTACACCGCCTCTAGTGGTATTTAACTAAGTTTACACCGTCTCTAGCGGCATGTAGCTAAGTTTACACCTCCTTTAGTGGTATGCAGCTAAGTTTACACCGCCTCTAGTGGCATGTAGCTAAGTTTACACCGCCTCTAGTTGCATGTAGCTAAGTTTACACCGCCTCTAGTTGCATGTAGCTAAGTTTACACCTCCTCTAGTGGCATGTAGCTAAGTTTACACCGCCTCTAGTGGTATTTAACTAAGTTTACACTGTCTCTAGCGGCATGTAGCTAAGTTTACACCTCCTCTAGTGGTATTTAACTAAGTTTACACCTCCTCTAGTGGTATTTAACTAAGTTTACACCGTCTCTAGCGGCATGTAGCTAAGTTTACACCGCCTCTAGTGGTATTTAACTAAGTTTACACCGTCTCTAGCGGCATGTAGCTAAGTTTACACCTCCTCTAGTGGCATGTAGCTAAGTTTACACCGCCTCTAGTGGCATGTAGCTAAGTTTACACCGCCTCTAGTGGTATTTAACTACGTTTACACTGCCTCTAGTGGCATTTAACTAAGTTTTCACCTCCTCTAGCGGCATGTACAGCTTACACCGTCTCTAGTGACATGTAAAGTATTACATCGCCTCTAGTGGTATTTAACTACGTTACACCTCCTCTAGTGGCATGTAAATTTTACACCGCCTCTAGTGGTATTTAACTACGTTTGCACCTCCTCTAGTGACATGTAAAGTTTACACCGCCTCTTGTGGTATTTAACCACGTTTACACCTCCTCTAGTGACATGTAAAGTTTATACCGCTTCTGGTGGTATTTAGCTATGTTTACACCTCCTCTAGTGGAATGTAAAGCTTTCACCGCCTCTAGTGGTGTTTAACTACGTTTACACCGCCTCTAGTGGCATGTAAAGTTTATACTGCATCTAGTGGTATTTAACTACGTTTACACCGCCTCTAGTGGCATGTAAAGTTTATACCGCCTCTAGTGGTATTTAACCACGTTTACACCTCCTCTAGTGACATGTAAAGTTTACACCGCCACTAGTGGTATTTAACTAAGTTTACACCTCCTCTAGTGACATGTAAAGTTTACACTGCCTCTAGTGGTATTTAACTACGTTTACACCGCCTCTATTGACATGTAAAGTTTATACCGCCTCTTGTGGTATTTAACTACGTTTACACCTCCTCTAGTGGCATGTAAAGCTTACACAGCCTCTAGTGGTATGTAACGTTTACACCTCCTCCAGTGGCATGTAACTAAGGTTACACCGCCTCTAGTGGTATTTAACTAAGTTTACACCGTCTCTAGCGGCATGTAGCTAAGTTTACACCTCCTTTAGTGGCATGCAGCTAAGTTTACACCGCCTCTAGTGGCATGTAGCTAAGTTTACACCTCCTCTAGTGGCATGTAGCTAAGTTTACACCGCCTCTAGCGGATGGTACTAAGTTTACACCGCCTCTAGTGGTATTTAACTAAGTTTACACCGTCTCTAGCGGCATGTAGCTAAGTTTACACCTCCTCTAGTGGTATTTAACTAAGTTTACACCGTCTCTAGCGGCATGTAGCTAAGTTTACACCGCCTCTAGTGGTATTTAACTAAGTTTACACCGTCTCTAGCGGCATGTAGCTAAGTTTACACCTCCTCTAGTGGCATGTAGCTAAGTTTACACCGCCTCTAGTGGCATGTAGCTAAGTTTACACCGCCTCTAGTGGTATTTAACTACGTTTACACTGCCTCTAGTGGCATTTAACTAAGTTTTCACCTCCTCTAGCGGCATGTACAGCTTACACCGCCTCTAGTGACATGTAAAGTTTACACCGCCTCTAGTGGTATTTAACTACGTTACACCTCCTCTAGTGGCATGTAAATTTTACACCGCCTCTAGTGGTATTTAACTACGTTTGCACCTCCTCTAGTGACATGTAAAGTTTACACCGCCTCTAGTGGTATTTAACCACGTTTACACCTCCTCTAGTGACATGTAAAGTTTATACCGCCTCTGGTGGTATTTAGCTATGTTTACACCTCCTCTAGTGGAATGTAAAGCTTTCACCGCCTCTAGTGGTGTTTAACTACGTTTACACCGCCTCTAGTGGCATGTAAAGTTTATACTGCCTCTAGTGGTATTTAACTACGTTTACACCGCCTCTAGTGGCATGTAAAGTTTATACCGCCTCTAGTGGTATTTAACAACGTTTACACCTCCTCTAGTGACATGTAAAGTTTTCACCGCCACTAGTGGTATTTAACTACGTTTACACCTCCTCTAGTGACATGTAAAGTTTACACTGCCTCTAGTGGTATTTAACTACGTTTACACCGCCTCTATTGACATGTAAAGTTTATACCGCCTCTTGTGGTATTTAACTACGTTTACACCTCCTCTAGTGGCATGTAAAGCTTACACAGCCTCTAATGGTATGTAACGTTTACACCTCCTCTAGTGGCATGTAGCTAAGTTTACACCGCCTCTAGTGGCATGTAGCTAAGTTTACACCGCCTCTAGTGGCATGTAGCTAAGTTTACACCGCCTCTAGTGGCATGTAGCTAAGGTTACACCTCCTCTAGTGGCATGTAGCTAAGTTTACACCGCCTCTAGCGGCATGTAACTAAGTTTACACCGCCTCTAGTGGTATTTAACTAAATTTACACCGTCTCTAGCGGCATGTAGCTAAGTTTACACCTCCTCTAGTGGCATGTAGCTAAGTTTACACCGCCTCTAGTGGCATGTAGCTAAGTTTACACCGCCTCTAGTGGCATGTAGCTAAGTTTACACCGCCTCTAGTGGCATTTAGCTAAGTTTACACCGCCTCTGGTGAGATTTAATTGAACACCGCCTCTGGTGGCATTTAGCTAAGTTTACACAGCCTCTAGTGACATTTAATTTAACACCGCCTTTAGTGGAATTTAGCAAAGTTCACACCGTCTCTAGTGGCATTTAGCTAAGTTTACACCGCCTCTAGTGAGATTTAATTTAACACCGCATCGAGTGGCATTTAGCTACGTTTAAACCGCCTCTAGTGGCATGTAGCTAAGTTTACACCACCTCTAGTGGCATTTAATTTAACACCGCCTCTAGTGGCATTTAGCTAAGTTTACACCGTCTCTAGTGGCATTTAGCTAAGTTTACACCTTCTCTAGTGGCACTTAATTTAACACCGCCTGTAGTGACATTTAGCTACGTTTACACCGCCTCTAGTGGCACTTAGCTAAGTTTACACCTCCTCTCGTGAGATTTAATTTAACACCGCCTCTAGTGGCATTTAACTAAGTTTACGCCGCCTCTAGTGACATTTAATTTATCACCGCCTTTGGTGGCATGTAGCTAAGTTTACACCGCCTCTAGTGGCATGTAGCTAAGCTTACACCGCCTCTAGTGGCATGTAGCTAAACTTACACCGCCTCTAGTGGCATGTAGTTAAGTTTACACCGCCTATAGCGGCATGTAACTAAGTTTACACCGCCTCTAGTGGTATTTAACTAAGTTTACACCGTCTCTAGCGGCATGTAGCTAAGTTTACACCTCCTTTAGTGGCATGGAGCTAAGTTTACACCGCCTCTAGTGGCATGTAGCTAAGATTACACCGCCTCTAGTTGCATGTAGCTAAGTTTACACCGCCTCTAGTTGCATGTAGCTAAGTTTACACCTCCTCTAGTGGCATGTAGCTAAGTTTACACCGCCTCTAGCGGATGGTACTAAGTTTACACCGCCTCTAGTGGTATTTAACTAAGTTTACACTGTCTCTAGCGGCATGTAGCTAAGTTTACACCTCCTCTAGTGGTATTTAACTAAGTTTACACCGTCTCTAGCGGCATGTAGCTAAGTTTACACCGCCTCTAGTGGTATTTAACTAAGTTTACACCGTCTCTAGCGGCATGTAGCTAAGTTTACACCTCCTCTAGTGGCATGTAGCTAAGTTTACACCGCCTCTAGTGGCATGTAGCTAAGTTTACACCGCCTCTAGTGGTATTTAACTACGTTTACACTGCCTCTAGTGGCATTTAACTAAGTTTTCACCTCCTCTAGCGGCATGTACAGCTTACACCGCCTCTAGTGACATTTAGCTAAGTTTACGCCGCCTCTAGTGACATTTAATTTATCACCGCCTTTGGTGGCATGTAGCTAAGTTTACACCGCCTCTAGTGGCATGTAGCTAAGCTTACACCGCCTCTAGTGGCATGTAGCTAAGCTTACGCCGCCTCTAGTGGCATGTAGCTAAACTTACACCGCCTCTAGTGGCAAGTAGATGAGTTTACACCGCCTATAGCGGCATGTAACTAAGTTTACACCGTTTCTAGTGGTATTTAACTAAGTTTACACCGTCTCTAGCGGCATGTATCTAAGTTACACCTCCTCTAGTGGCATGTAGCTAAGTTTACACCGCCTCTAGTGGCATGTAGCTAAGTTTACACCGCCTCTAGTGGCATGTAGCTAAGTTTACACCGCCTCTAGTGGCATGTAGCTAAGGTTACACCTCCTCTAGTGGCATGTTGCTAAGTTTACACCGCCTCTAGCGGCTTGTAACTAAGTTTACACCGCCTCTAGTGGTATTTAACTAAATTTACACCGTCTCTAGCGGCATGTAGCTAAGTTTACACCTCCTCTAGTGGCATGTAGCTAAGTTTACACCGCCTCTAGTGGCATGTAGCTAAGTTTACACCGCCTCTAGTGGCATGTAGCTAAGTTTACACCGCCTCTACTGGCATTTAGCTAATTTTACACCGCCTCTGGTGAGATTTAATTGAACACCGCCTCTGGTGGCATTTAGCTAAGTTTATACAGCCTCTAGTGACATTTAATTTAACACCGCCTTTAGTGGAATTTAGCAAAGTTTACACCGTCTCTAGTGGCATTTAGCTAAGTTTACACCGCCTCTAGTGAGATTTAATTTAACACCGCATCGAGTGGCATTTAGCTACGTTTACACCGCCTCTAGTGGCATGTAGCTAAGTTTACACCACCTCTAGTGGCATTTAATTTAACACCGCCTCTAGTGGCATTTAGCTAAGTTTACACCGTCTCTAGTGGCATTTAGCTAAGTTTACACCTTCTCTAGTGGCACTTAATTTAACACCGCCTGTAGTGACATTTAGCTAAGTTTACACCGCCTCTAGTGGCATTTAGCTAAGTTTACACCTCCTCTAGTGAGATTTAATTTAACACCGCCTCTAGTGGCATTTAACTAAGTTTACACCGCCTCTAGTGACATTTAATTTATCACCGCCTTTGGTGGCATGTAGCTAAGTTTACACCGCCTCTAGTGGCATGTAGCTAAGCTTACACCGCCTCTAGTGGTATTTAACTAAGTTTACACCTCCTCTAGTGGCATGTAGCTAAGTTTACACCGCCTCTAGCGGATGGTACTAAGTTTACACCGCCTCTAGTGGTATTTAACTAAGTTTACACTGTCTCTAGCGGCATGTAGCTAAGTTTACTCCTCCTCTAGTGGTATTTAACTAAGTTTACACCGTCTCTAGCGGCATGTAGCTAAGTTTACACCGCCTCTAGTGGTATTTAACTAAGTTTACACCGTCTCTAGCGGCATGTAGCTAAGTTTACACCTCCTTTAGTGGCATGCAGCTAAGTTTACACCGCCTCTAGTGGCATGTAGCTAAGTTTACACCGCCTCTAGTTGCATGTAGCTAAGTTTACACCGCCTCTAGTTGCATGTAGCTAAGTTTACACCTCCTCTAGTGGCATGTAGCTAAGTTTACACCGCCTCTAGCGGATGGTACTAAGTTTACACCGCCTCTAGTGGTATTTAACTAAGTTTACACCGTCTCTAGCGGCATGTAGCTAAGTTTACACCTCCTCTAGTGGTATTTAACTAAGTTTACACCGTCTCTAGCGGCATGTAGCTAAGTTTACACCGCCTCTAGTGGTATTTAACTACGTTTACACCGTCTCTAGCGGCATGTAGCTAAGTTTACACCTCCTCTAGTGGCATGTAGCTAAGTTTACACCGCCTCTAGTGGCATGTAGCTAAGTTTACACCGCCTCTAGTGGTATTTAACTACGTTTACACTGCCTCTAGTGGCATTTAACTAAGTTTTCACCTCCTCTAGCGGCATGTACAGCTTACACCGCCTCTAGTGACATGTAAAGTTTACACCGCCTCTAGTGGTATTTAACTACGTTACACCTCCTCTAGTGGCATGTAAATTTTACACCGCCTCTAGTGGTATTTAACTACGTTTGCACCTCCTCTAGTGACATGTAAAGTTTACACCGCCTCTAGTGGTATTTAACCACGTTTACACCTCCTCTAGTGACATGTAAAGTTTATACCGCCTCTGGTGGTATTTAGCTATGTTTACACCTCCTCTAGTGGAATGTAAAGCTTTCACCGCCTCTAGTGGTGTTTAACTACGTTTACACCGCCTCTAGTGGCATGTAAAGTTTATACTGCCTCTAGTGGTATTTAACTACGTTTACACCGCCTCTAGTGGCATGTAAAGTTTATACCGCCTCTAGTGGTATTTAACAACGTTTACACCTCCTCTAGTGACATGTAAAGTTTTCACCGCCACTAGTGGTATTTAACTACGTTTACACCTCCTCTAGTGACATGTAAAGTTTACACTGCCTCTAGTGGTATTTAACTACGTTTACACCGCCTCTATTGACATGTAAAGTTTATACCGCCTCTTGTGGTATTTAACTACGTTTACACCTCCTCTAGTGGCATGTAAAGCTTACACAGCCTCTAATGGTATGTAACGTTTACACCTCCTCTAGTGGCATGTAGCTAAGTTTACACCGCCTCTAGTGGCATGTAGCTAAGTTTACACCGCCTCTAGTGGCATGTAGCTAAGTTTACACCGCCTCTAGTGGCATGTAGCTAAGGTTACACCTCCTCTAGTGGCATGTAGCTAAGTTTACACCGCCTCTAGCGGCATGTAACTAAGTTTACACCGCCTCTAGTGGTATTTAACTAAATTTACACCGTCTCTAGCGGCATGTAGCTAAGTTTACACCTCCTCTAGTGGCATGTAGCTAAGTTTACACCGCCTCTAGTGGCATGTAGCCAAGTTTACACCGCCTCTAGTGGCATGTAGCTAAGTTTACACCGCCTCTAGTGGCATTTAGCTAAGTTTACACCGCCTCTGGTGAGATTTAATTGAACACCGCCTCTGGTGGCATTTAGCTAAGTTTACACAGCCTCTAGTGACATTTAATTTAACACCGCTTTTAGTGGAATTTAGCAAAGTTCACACCGTCTCTAGTGGCATTTAGCTAAGTTTACACCGCCTCTAGTGAGATTTAATTTAACACCGCATCGAGTGGCATTTAGCTACGTTTAAACCGCCTCTAGTGGCATGTAGCTAAGTTTACACCACCTCTAGTGGCATTTAATTTAACACCGCCTCTAGTGGCATTTAGCTAAGTTTACACCGTCTCTAGTGGCATTTAGCTAAGTTTACACCTTCTCTAGTGGCACTTAATTTAACACCGCCTGTAGTGACATTTAGCTACGTTTACACCGCCTCTAGTGGCACTTAGCTAAGTTTACACCTCCTCTAGTGAGATTTAATTTAACACCGCCTCTAGTGGCATTTAACTAAGTTTACGCCGCCTCTAGTGACATTTAATTTATCACCGCCTTTGGTGGCATGTAGCTAAGTTTACACCGCCTCTAGTGGCATGTAGCTAAGCTTACACCGCCTCTAGTGGCATGTAGCTAAACTTACACCGCCTCTAGTGGCATGTAGTTAAGTTTACACCGCCTATAGCGGCATGTAACTAAGTTTACACCGCCTCTAGTGGTATTTAACTAAGTTTACACCGTCTCTAGCGGCATGTAGCTAAGTTTACACCTCCTTTAGTGGCATGGAGCTAAGTTTACACCGCCTCTAGTGGCATGTAGCTAAGATTACACCGCCTCTAGTTGCATGTAGCTAAGTTTACACCGCCTCTAGTTGCATGTAGCTAAGTTTACACCTCCTCTAGTGGCATGTAGCTAAGTTTACACCGCCTCTAGCGGATGGTACTAAGTTTACACCGCCTCTAGTGGTATTTAACTAAGTTTACACTGTCTCTAGCGGCATGTAGCTAAGTTTACACCTCCTCTAGTGGTATTTAACTAAGTTTACACCGTCTCTAGCGGCATGTAGCTAAGTTTACACCGCCTCTAGTGGTATTTAACTAAGTTTACACCGTCTCTAGCGGCATGTAGCTAAGTTTACACCTCCTCTAGTGGCATGTAGCTAAGTTTACACCGCCTCTAGTGGCATGTAGCTAAGTTTACACCGCCTCTAGTGGTATTTAACTACGTTTACACTGCCTCTAGTGGCATTTAACTAAGTTTTCACCTCCTCTAGCGGCATGTACAGCTTACACCGCCTCTAGTGACAATTAGCTAAGTTTACGCCGCCTCTAGTGACATTTAATTTATCACCGCCTTTGGTGGCATGTAGCTAAGTTTACACCGCCTCTAGTGGCATGTAGCTAAGCTTACACCGCCTCTAGTGGCATGTAGCTAAGCTTACGCCGCCTCTAGTGGCATGTAGCTAAACTTACACCGCCTCTAGTGGCAAGTAGATGAGTTTACACCGCCTATAGCGGCATGTAACTAAGTTTACACCGTTTCTAGTGGTATTTAACTAAGTTTACACCGTCTCTAGCGGCATGTATCTAAGTTACACCTCCTCTAGTGGCATGTAGCTAAGTTTACACCGCCTCTAGTGGCATGTAGCTAAGTTTACACCGCCTCTAGTGGCATGTAGCTAAGTTTACACCGCCTCTAGTGGCATGTAGCTAAGGTTACACCTCCTCTAGTGGCATGTTGCTAAGTTTACACCGCCTCTAGCGGCTTGTAACTAAGTTTACACCGCCTCTAGTGGTATTTAACTAAATTTACACCGTCTCTAGCGGCATGTAGCTAAGTTTACACCTCCTCTAGTGGCATGTAGCTAAGTTTACACCGCCTCTAGTGGCATGTAGCTAAGTTTACACCGCCTCTAGTGGCATGTAGCTAAGTTTACACCGCCTCTACTGGCATTTAGCTAATTTTACACCGCCTCTGGTGAGATTTAATTGAACACCGCCTCTGGTGGCATTTAGCTAAGTTTATACAGCCTCTAGTGACATTTAATTTAACACCGCCTTTAGTGGAATTTAGCAAAGTTTACACCGTCTCTAGTGGCATTTAGCTAAGTTTACACCGCCTCTAGTGAGATTTAATTTAACACCGCATCGAGTGGCATTTAGCTACGTTTACACCGCCTCTAGTGGGATGTAGCTAAGTTTACACCACCTCTAGTGGCATTTAATTTAACACCGCCTCTAGTGGCATTTAGCTAAGTTTACACCGTCTCTAGTGGCATTTAGCTAAGTTTACACCTTCTCTAGTGGCACTTAATTTAACACCGCCTGTAGTGACATTTAGCTAAGTTTACACCGCCTCTAGTGGCATTTAGCTAAGTTTACACCTCCTCTAGTGAGATTTAATTTAACACCGCCTCTAGTGGCATTTAACTAAGTTTACACCGCCTCTAGTGACATTTAATTTATCACCGCCTTTGGTGGCATGTAGCTAAGTTTACACCGCCTCTAGTGGCATGTAGCTAAGCTTACACCGCCTCTAGTGGTATTTAACTAAGTTTACACCTCCTCTAGTGGCATGTAGCTAAGTTTACACCGCCTCTAGCGGATGGTACTAAGTTTACACCGCCTCTAGTGGTATTTAACTAAGTTTACACTGTCTCTAGCGGCATGTAGCTAAGTTTACTCCTCCTCTAGTGGTATTTAACTAAGTTTACACCGTCTCTAGCGGCATGTAGCTAAGTTTACACCGCCTCTAGTGGTATTTAACTAAGTTTACACCGTCTCTAGCGGCATGTAGCTAAGTTTACACCTCCTTTAGTGGCATGCAGCTAAGTTTACACCGCCTCTAGTGGCATGTAGCTAAGTTTACACCGCCTCTAGTTGCATGTAGCTAAGTTTACACCGCCTCTAGTTGCATGTAGCTAAGTTTACACCTCCTCTAGTGGCATGTAGCTAAGTTTACACCGCCTCTAGCGGATGGTACTAAGTTTACACCGCCTCTAGTGGTATTTAACTAAGTTTACACCGTTTCTAGTGGTATTTAACTAAGTTTACACCGTCTCTAGCGGCATGTATCTAAGTTACACCTCCTCTAGTGGCATGTAGCTAAGTTTACACCGCCTCTAGTGGCATGTAGCTAAGTTTACACCGCCTCTAGTGGCATGTAGCTAAGTTTACACCGCCTCTAGTGGCATGTAGCTAAGGTTACACCTCCTCTAGTGGCATGTTGCTAAGTTTACACCGCCTCTAGCGGCTTGTAACTAAGTTTACACCGCCTCTAGTGGTATTTAACTAAATTTACACCGTCTCTAGCGGCATGTAGCTAAGTTTACACCTCCTCTAGTGGCATGTAGCTAAGTTTACACCGCCTCTAGTGGCATGTAGCTAAGTTTACACCGCCTCTAGTGGCATGTAGCTAAGTTTACACCGCCTCTACTGGCATTTAGCTAATTTTACACCGCCTCTGGTGAGATTTAATTGAACACCGCCTCTGGTGGCATTTAGCTAAGTTTATACAGCCTCTAGTGACATTTAATTTAACACCGCCTTTAGTGGAATTTAGCAAAGTTTACACCGTCTCTAGTGGCATTTAGCTAAGTTTACACCGCCTCTAGTGAGATTTAATTTAACACCGCATCGAGTGGCATTTAGCTACGTTTACACCGCCTCTAGTGGGATGTAGCTAAGTTTACACCACCTCTAGTGGCATTTAATTTAACACCGCCTCTAGTGGCATTTAGCTAAGTTTACACCGTCTCTAGTGGCATTTAGCTAAGTTTACACCTTCTCTAGTGGCACTTAATTTAACACCGCCTGTAGTGACATTTAGCTAAGTTTACACCGCCTCTAGTGGCATTTAGCTAAGTTTACACCTCCTCTAGTGAGATTTAATTTAACACCGCCTCTAGTGGCATTTAACTAAGTTTACACCGCCTCTAGTGACATTTAATTTATCACCGCCTTTGGTGGCATGTAGCTAAGTTTACACCGCCTCTAGTGGCATGTAGCTAAGCTTACACCGCCTCTAGTGGTATTTAACTAAGTTTACACCTCCTCTAGTGGCATGTAGCTAAGTTTACACCGCCTCTAGCGGATGGTACTAAGTTTACACCGCCTCTAGTGGTATTTAACTAAGTTTACACTGTCTCTAGCGGCATGTAGCTAAGTTTACTCCTCCTCTAGTGGTATTTAACTAAGTTTACACCGTCTCTAGCGGCATGTAGCTAAGTTTACACCGCCTCTAGTGGTATTTAACTAAGTTTACACCGTCTCTAGCGGCATGTAGCTAAGTTTACACCTCCTTTAGTGGCATGCAGCTAAGTTTACACCGCCTCTAGTGGCATGTAGCTAAGTTTACACCGCCTCTAGTTGCATGTAGCTAAGTTTACACCGCCTCTAGTTGCATGTAGCTAAGTTTACACCTCCTCTAGTGGCATGTAGCTAAGTTTACACCGCCTCTAGCGGATGGTACTAAGTTTACACCGCCTCTAGTGGTATTTAACTAAGTTTACACCGTCTCTAGCGGCATGTAGCTAAGTTTACACCTCCTCTAGTGGTATTTAACTAAGTTTACACCGTCTCTAGCGGCATGTAGCTAAGTTTACACCGCCTCTAGTGGTATTTAACTACGTTTACACCGTCTCTAGCGGCATGTAGCTAAGTTTACACCTCCTCTAGTGGCATGTAGCTAAGTTTACACCGCCTCTAGTGGCATGTAGCTAAGTTTACACCGCCTCTAGTGGTATTTAACTACGTTTACACTGCCTCTAGTGGCATTTAACTAAGTTTTCACCTCCTCTAGCGGCATGTACAGCTTACACCGCCTCTAGTGACATGTAAAGTTTACATCGCCTCTAGTGGTATGTAAATTTTACACCGCCTCTAGTGGTATTTAACTACGTTTGCACCTCCTCTAGTGACATGTAAAGTTTACACCGCCTCTAGTGGTATTTAACCACGTTTACACCTCCTCTAGTGACATGTAAAGTTTATACCGCCTCTGGTGGTATTTAGCTATGTTTACACCTCCTCTAGTGGAATGTAAAGCTTTCACCGCCTCTAGTGGTGTTTAACTACGTTTACACCGCCTCTAGTGGCATGTAAAGTTTATACTGCCTCTAGTGGTATTTAACTACGTTTACACCGCCTCTAGTGGCATGTAAAGTTTATACCGCCTCTAGTGGTATTTAACCACGTTTACACCTCCTCTAGTGACATGTAAAGTTTACACCGCCACTAGTGGTATTTAACTACGTTCACACCTCCTCTAGTGACATGTAAAGTTTACACTGCCTCTAGTGGTATTTAACTACGTTTACACCGCCTCTATTGACATGTAAAGTTTATACCGCCTCTTGTGGTATTTAACTACGTTTACACCTCCTCTAGTGACATGTAAAGCTTACACAGCCTCTAGTGGTATGTAACGTTTACACCTCCTCCAGTGGCATGTAACTAAGGTTACACCGCCTCTAGTGGTATTTAACTAAGTTTACACCATCTCTAGCGGCATGTAGCTAAGTTTACACCTCCTTTAGTGGCATGCAGCTAAGTTTACACCGCCTCTAGTTGCATGTAGCTAAGTTTACACCGTCTCTAGTGGCATGTAGCTAAGTTTACACCTCCTCTAGTGGCATGTAGCTAAGTTTACACCGCCTCTAGCGGATGGTACTAAGTTTACACCGCCTCTAGTCGTATTTAACTAAGTTTACACCGTCTCTAGCGGCATGTAGCTAAGTTTACACCTCCTCTAGTGGTATTTAACTAAGTTTACACCGTCTCTAGCGGCATGTAGCTAAGTTTACACCGCCTCTAGTGGTATTTAACTAAGTTTACACCGTCTCTAGCGGCATGTAGCTAAGTTTACACCTCCTCTAGTGGCATGTAGCTAAGTTTACACCGCCTCTAGTGGCATGTAGCTAAGTTTACACCGCCTCTAGTGGTATTTAACTACGTTTACACTGCCTCTAGTGGCATTTAACTAAGTTTTCACCTCCTCTAGCGGCATGTACAGCTTACACCGCCTCTAGTGACATGTAAAGTTTACACCGCCTCTAGTGGTATTTAACTACGTTACACCTCCTCTAGTGGCATGTAAATTTTACACCGCCTCTGGTGGTATTTAGCTATGTTTACACCTCCTCTAGTGGAATGTAAAGCTTTCACCACCTCTAGTGGTGTTTAACTACGTTTACACCGCCTCTAGTGGCATGTAAAGTTTATACTGCCTCTAGTGGTATTTAACTACGTTTACACCGCCTCTAGTGGCATGTAAAGTTTACACCGCCACTAGTGGTATTTAACTACGTTTACACCTCCTCTAGTGACATGTAAAGTTTACACTGCCTCTAGTGGTATTTAACTACGTTTACACCGCCTCTATTGACATGTAAAGTTTATACCGCCTCTTATGGTATTTAACTACGTTTAGACCTCCTCTAGTGGCATGTAAAGCTTACACAGCCTCTAATGGTATGTAACGTTTACACCTCCTCCAGTGGCATGTAACTAAGGTTACACCGCCTCTAGTGGCATGTAGCTAAGATTACACCACCTCTAGTGGCATTTAACTAAGTTTACACCGCCTCTAGTGACATGTACAGTTTACACCGCATCTAGTGTTATTTAACAAAGTTTACACAGCCTCTAGTAGCATTTAACTAAGTTTATACCGCCTCTAGAGGCATGTAGCTACGTTTACACCGCCTCTAGTGGCATTTAGCTAAGTTTACACCCTCTATCGTGGTATGTAGCTAATTTTACACCGCCTCTAGTGGCATTTAACTAAGTTTACACCTCCTCTAGTGACATGTAGCTAAGTTTACACCGCCTCTAGTGGCATGTAGCTAAGTTTACACCGCCTCTAGTGGCATGTAACTAAGGTTACACCGCCTCTAGTGGCATGTAGCTAAGATTACACCACCTCTAGTGGCATTTAACTAAGTTTACACCGCCTCTAGTGACATGTACAGTTTACACCGCATCTAGTGTTATTTAACAAAGTTTACACAGCCTCTAGTAGCATTTAACTAAGTTTATACCGCCTCTAGAGGCATGTAGCTACGTTTACACCGCCTCTAGTGGCATTTAGCTAAGTTTACACCCTCTATCGTGGTATGTAGCTAATTTTACACCGCCTCTAGTGGCATTTAACTAAGTTTACACCTCCTCTAGTGACATGTAGCTAAGTTTACACCGCCTCTAGTGGCATGTAGCTAAGTTTACACCGCCTCTAGTGGCATGTAGCTAAGTTTACACCGCCTCTAGTGGCATGTAGCTAAGGTTACACCTCCTCTAGTGGCATGTTGCTAAGTTTACACCGCCTCTAGCGGCTTGTAACTAAGTTTACACCGCCTCTAGTGGTATTTAACTAAATTTACACCGTCTCTAGCGGCATGTAGCTAAGTTTACACCTCCTCTAGTGGCATGTAGCTAAGTTTACACCGCCTCTAGTGGCATGTAGCTAAGTTTACACCGCCTCTAGTGGCATGTAGCTAAGTTTACACCGCCTCTACTGGCATTTAGCTAATTTTACACCGCCTCTGGTGAGATTTAATTGAACACCGCCTCTGGTGGCATTTAGCTAAGTTTATACAGCCTCTAGTGACATTTAATTTAACACCGCCTTTAGTGGAATTTAGCAAAGTTTACACCGTCTCTAGTGGCATTTAGCTAAGTTTACACCGCCTCTAGTGAGATTTAATTTAACACCGCATCGAGTGGCATTTAGCTACGTTTACACCGCCTCTAGTGGCATGTAGCTAAGTTTACACCACCTCTAGTGGCATTTAATTTAACACCGCCTCTAGTGGCATTTAGCTAAGTTTACACCGTCTCTAGTGGCATTTAGCTAAGTTTACACCTTCTCTAGTGGCACTTAATTTAACACCGCCTGTAGTGACATTTAGCTAAGTTTACACCGCCTCTAGTGGCATTTAGCTAAGTTTACACCTCCTCTAGTGAGATTTAATTTAACACCGCCTCTAGTGGCATTTAACTAAGTTTACACCGCCTCTAGTGACATTTAATTTATCACCGCCTTTGGTGGCATGTAGCTAAGTTTACACCGCCTCTAGTGGCATGTAGCTAAGCTTACACCGCCTCTAGTGGTATTTAACTAAGTTTACACCTCCTCTAGTGGCATGTAGCTAAGTTTACACCGCCTCTAGCGGATGGTACTAAGTTTACACCGCCTCTAGTGGTATTTAACTAAGTTTACACTGTCTCTAGCGGCATGTAGCTAAGTTTACTCCTCCTCTAGTGGTATTTAACTAAGTTTACACCGTCTCTAGCGGCATGTAGCTAAGTTTACACCGCCTCTAGTGGTATTTAACTAAGTTTACACCGTCTCTAGCGGCATGTAGCTAAGTTTACACCTCCTTTAGTGGCATGCAGCTAAGTTTACACCGCCTCTAGTGGCATGTAGCTAAGTTTACACCGCCTCTAGTTGCATGTAGCTAAGTTTACACCGCCTCTAGTTGCATGTAGCTAAGTTTACACCTCCTCTAGTGGCATGTAGCTAAGTTTACACCGCCTCTAGCGGATGGTACTAAGTTTACACCGCCTCTAGTGGTATTTAACTAAGTTTACACCGTCTCTAGCGGCATGTAGCTAAGTTTACACCTCCTCTAGTGGTATTTAACTAAGTTTACACCGTCTCTAGCGGCATGTAGCTAAGTTTACACCGCCTCTAGTGGTATTTAACTACGTTTACACCGTCTCTAGCGGCATGTAGCTAAGTTTACACCTCCTCTAGTGGCATGTAGCTAAGTTTACACCGCCTCTAGTGGCATGTAGCTAAGTTTACACCGCCTCTAGTGGTATTTAACTACGTTTACACTGCCTCTAGTGGCATTTAACTAAGTTTTCACCTCCTCTAGCGGCATGTACAGCTTACACCGCCTCTAGTGACATGTAAAGTTTACATCGCCTCTAGTGGTATGTAAATTTTACACCGCCTCTAGTGGTATTTAACTACGTTTGCACCTCCTCTAGTGACATGTAAAGTTTACACCGCCTCTAGTGGTATTTAACCACGTTTACACCTCCTCTAGTGACATGTAAAGTTTATACCGCCTCTGGTGGTATTTAGCTATGTTTACACCTCCTCTAGTGGAATGTAAAGCTTTCACCGCCTCTAGTGGTGTTTAACTACGTTTACACCGCCTCTAGTGGCATGTAAAGTTTATACTGCCTCTAGTGGTATTTAACTACGTTTACACCGCCTCTAGTGGCATGTAAAGTTTATACCGCCTCTAGTGGTATTTAACCACGTTTACACCTCCTCTAGTGACATGTAAAGTTTACACCGCCACTAGTGGTATTTAACTACGTTCACACCTCCTCTAGTGACATGTAAAGTTTACACTGCCTCTAGTGGTATTTAACTACGTTTACACCGCCTCTATTGACATGTAAAGTTTATACCGCCTCTTGTGGTATTTAACTACGTTTACACCTCCTCTAGTGACATGTAAAGCTTACACAGCCTCTAGTGGTATGTAACGTTTACACCTCCTCCAGTGGCATGTAACTAAGGTTACACCGCCTCTAGTGGTATTTAACTAAGTTTACACCATCTCTAGCGGCATGTAGCTAAGTTTACACCTCCTTTAGTGGCATGCAGCTAAGTTTACACCGCCTCTAGTTGCATGTAGCTAAGTTTACACCGTCTCTAGTGGCATGTAGCTAAGTTTACACCTCCTCTAGTGGCATGTAGCTAAGTTTACACCGCCTCTAGCGGATGGTACTAAGTTTACACCGCCTCTAGTCGTATTTAACTAAGTTTACACCGTCTCTAGCGGCATGTAGCTAAGTTTACACCTCCTCTAGTGGTATTTAACTAAGTTTACACCGTCTCTAGCGGCATGTAGCTAAGTTTACACCGCCTCTAGTGGTATTTAACTAAGTTTACACCGTCTCTAGCGGCATGTAGCTAAGTTTACACCTCCTCTAGTGGCATGTAGCTAAGTTTACACCGCCTCTAGTGGCATGTAGCTAAGTTTACACCGCCTCTAGTGGTATTTAACTACGTTTACACTGCCTCTAGTGGCATTTAACTAAGTTTTCACCTCCTCTAGCGGCATGTACAGCTTACACCGCCTCTAGTGACATGTAAAGTTTACACCGCCTCTAGTGGTATTTAACTACGTTACACCTCCTCTAGTGGCATGTAAATTTTACACCGCCTCTAGTGGTATTTAACTACGTTTGCACCTCCTCTAGTGACATGTAAAGTTTACACCGCCTCTAGTGGTATTTAACCACGTTTACACCTCCTCTAGTGACATGTAAAGTTTATACCGCCTCTGGTGGTATTTAGCTATGTTTACACCTCCTCTAGTGGAATGTAAAGCTTTCACCACCTCTAGTGGTGTTTAACTACGTTTACACCGCCTCTAGTGGCATGTAAAGTTTATACTGCCTCTAGTGGTATTTAACTACGTTTACACCGCCTCTAGTGGCATGTAAAGTTTACACCGCCACTAGTGGTATTTAACTACGTTTACACCTCCTCTAGTGACATGTAAAGTTTACACTGCCTCTAGTGGTATTTAACTACGTTTACACCGCCTCTATTGACATGTAAAGTTTATACCGCCTCTTATGGTATTTAACTACGTTTAGACCTCCTCTAGTGGCATGTAAAGCTTACACAGCCTCTAATGGTATGTAACGTTTACACCTCCTCCAGTGGCATGTAACTAAGGTTACACCGCCTCTAGTGGCATGTAGCTAAGATTACACCACCTCTAGTGGCATTTAACTAAGTTTACACCGCCTCTAGTGACATGTACAGTTTACACCGCATCTAGTGTTATTTAACAAAGTTTACACAGCCTCTAGTAGCATTTAACTAAGTTTATACCGCCTCTAGAGGCATGTAGCTACGTTTACACCGCCTCTAGTGGCATTTAGCTAAGTTTACACCCTCTATCGTGGCATGTAGCTAATTTTACACCGCCTCTAGTGGCATTTAACTAAGTTTACACCTCCTCTAGTGACATGTAAATCTTACACCTTCTCTAGTGACATGTAAAGTTTACACCGCCTCTAGTGGTATTTAACTAAGTTTACACCGCCTCTAGTGGTATTTAACTAAGTTTACACCGCCTCTAGTGGTATTTAACTAAATTTACACCGTCTCTAGTGGTATTTAACTAAATTTACACCGCCTCTAGTGGCATGTAATTTAACACCGCCTCTAGTGGCATTTAGCTAAGTTTACACCGTCTCTAGTGGCATTTAACTAAGTTTACACCGCCTCTAGTGGCATGTAACTAAGTTTGCACCGCCTCTAGTGGCATGTGGCAAAGTTTACACCGCCTCTAGTGGCATTTAGCTAATTTACACCGCGTCTAGTGGCTTGTAGCTAAATTTACACCGCCTCTAGTGGCATGTAGCTAATTTTACACCGCCTCTGGTGGCATGTAGCTAAGTTTACACCACCACTGGTGGCATGTAGCTTAGTTTACACCGCCTCTAGTGGCATTGAACTAAGTTTATACCGCCTCTAGTGGCATTTAGCTAAGTTTACACCGCCTCTAGTGACATGTAGCTAAATTTACACCGCCTCTAGTGGCATTTAATTTAACACCGCCTCTGGTGGTTTAACTAAGTTTACACCGCCTTTAGTGGCATTTAATTTAACAACGCTTCTAGTGGCATGTAGCTAAGTTTACACCTCCTCTAGTGGCATTAATTTAACACCGCCTCTAGTGGCATGTAGCTAAGTTTACACCGCCTCTAGTGGCATTTAATTTAACACCTCCTATAGTGGCATGTAGCTAAGTTTACACCGCCTCTAGTGGTATTTAATTTAACACCGCCTCTAGTGGCATGTAACTAATTTTACACCTCCTCTAGTAGCATTTAATTTTAGTACCGCTACCGCCTCTAGTGGCATTTAGCTAAGTTTACACCGCCTCTATTGGCATTTAACTAAGTTTACACCGCCTCTAGTGACATTTAGCTAAGTTTACACCGCCTCTTGTGGTATTTAACTACGTTTACACCTCCTCTAGTGACATGTAAAGCTTACACAGCCTCTAGTGGTATGTAACGTTTACACCTCCTCCAGTGCATGTAACTAAGGTTACACCGCCTCTAGTGGTATTTAACTAAGTTTACACCATCTCTAGCGGCATGTAGCTAAGTTTACACCTCCTTTAGTGGCATGCAGCTAAGTTTACACCGCCTCTAGTTGCATGTAGCTAAGTTTACACCGTCTCTAGTGGCATGTAGCTAAGTTTACACCTCCTCTAGTGGCATGTAGCTAAGTTTACACCGCCTCTAGCGGATGGTACTAAGTTTACACCGCCTCTAGTCGTATTTAACTAAGTTTACACCGTCTCTAGCGGCATGTAGCTAAGTTTACACCTCCTCTAGTGGTATTTAACTAAGTTTACACCGTCTCTAGCGGCATGTAGCTAAGTTTACACCGCCTCTAGTGGTATTTAACTAAGTTTACACCGTCTCTAGCGGCATGTAGCTAAGTTTACACCTCCTCTAGTGGCATGTAGCTAAGTTTACACCGCCTCTAGTGGCATGTAGCTAAGTTTACACCGCCTCTAGTGGTATTTAACTACGTTTACACTGCCTCTAGTGGCATTTAACTAAGTTTTCACACTCCTCTAGCGGCATGTACAGCTTACACCGCCTCTAGTGACATGTAAAGTTTACACCGCCTCTAGTGGTATTTAACTACGTTACACCTCCTCTAGTGGCATGTAAATTTTACACCGCCTCTAGTGGTATTTAACTACGTTTGCACCTCCTCTAGTGACATGTAAAGTTTACACCGCCTCTAGTGGTATTTAACCACGTTTACACCTCCTCTAGTGACATGTAAAGTTTATACCGCCTCTGGTGGTATTTAGCTATGTTTACACCTCCTCTAGTGGAATGTAAAGCTTTCACCACCTCTAGTGGTGTTTAACTACGTTTACACCGCCTCTAGTGGCATGTAAAGTTTATACTGCCTCTAGTGGTATTTAACTACGTTTACACCGCCTCTAGTGGCATGTAAAGTTTACACCGCCACTAGTGGTATTTAACTACGTTTACACCTCCTCTAGTGACATGTAAAGTTTACACTGCCTCTAGTGGTATTTAACTACGTTTACACCGCCTCTATTGACATGTAAAGTTTATACCGCCTCTTATGGTATTTAACTACGTTTAGACCTCCTCTAGTGGCATGTAAAGCTTACACAGCCTCTAATGGTATGTAACGTTTACACCTCCTCCAGTGGCATGTAACTAAGGTTACACCGCCTCTAGTGGCATGTAGCTAAGATTACACCACCTCTAGTGGCATTTAACTAAGTTTACACCGCCTCTAGTGACATGTACAGTTTACACCGCATCTAGTGTTATTTAACAAAGTTTACACAGCCTCTAGTAGCATTTAACTAAGTTTATACCGCCTCTAGAGGCATGTAGCTACGTTTACACCGCCTCTAGTGGCATTTAGCTAAGTTTACACCCTCTATCGTGGCATGTAGCTAATTTTACACCGCCTCTAGTGCATTTAACTAAGTTTACACCTCCTCTAGTGACATGTAAATCTTACACCTTCTCTAGTGACATGTAAAGTTTACACCGCCTCTAGTGGTATTTAACTAAGTTACACCGCCTCTAGTGGTATTTAACTAAGTTTACACCGCCTCTAGTGGTATTTAACTAAATTTACACCGTCTCTAGTGGTATTTAACTAAATTTACACCGCCTCTAGTGGCATGTAATTTAACACCGCCTCTAGTGGCATTTAGCTAAGTTTACACCGTCTCTAGTGGCATTTAACTAAGTTTACACCGCCTCTAGTGGCATGTAACTAAGTTTGCACCGCCTCTAGTGGCATGTGGCAAAGTTTACACCGCCTCTAGTGGCATTTAGCTAATTTACACCGCGTCTAGTGGCTTGTAGCTAAATTTACACCGCCTCTAGTGGCATGTAGCTAATTTTACACCGCCTCTGGTGGCATGTAGCTAAGTTTACACACCACCACTGGTGGCATGTAGCTTAGTTTACACCGCCTCTAGTGGCATTGAACTAAGTTTATACCGCCTCTAGTGGCATTAGCTAAGTTTACACCGCCTCTAGTGACATGTAGCTAAATTTACACCGCCTCTAGTGGCATTTAATTTAACACCGCCTCTGGTGTTTTAACTAAGTTTACACCGCCTTTAGTGGCATTTAATTTAACAACGCTTCTAGTGGCATGTAGCTAAGTTTACACCTCCTCTAGTGGCATTTAATTTAACACCGCCTCTAGTGGCATGTAGCTAAGTTTACACCGCCTCTAGTGGCATTTAATTTAACACCTCCTATAGTGGCATGTAGCTAAGTTTACACCGCCTCTAGTGGTATTTAATTTACACCGCCTCTAGTGGCATGTAACTAATTTTACACCTCCTCTAGTAGCATTTAATTTTAGTACCGCTACCGCCTCTAGTGGCATTTAGCTAAGTTTACACCGCCTCTATTGGCATTTAACTAAGTTTACACCGCCTCTAGTGACATTTAGCTAAGTTTACACCGCCTCTAGTGGCATGTAGCTAAGTTTACACCGCCTCTAGTGGCATGTAGCTAAGTTTACACCGCCTCTAGTGGCATGTAGCTAAGGTTACACCTCCTCTAGTGGCATGTTGCTAAGTTTACACCGCCTCTAGCGGCTTGTAACTAAGTTTACACTGCCTCTGTGGTATTTAACTAAATTTACACCGTCTCTAGCGGCATGTAGCTAAGTTTACACCTCCTCTAGTGGCATGTAGCTAAGTTTACACCGCCTCTAGTGGCATGTAGCTAAGTTTACACCGCCTCTAGTGGCATGTAGCTAAGTTTACCCGCCTCTACTGGCATTTATCTAATTTTACACCGCCTCTGGTGAGATTTAATCGAACACCGCCTCTGGTGGCATTTAGCTAAGTTTATACAGCCTCTAGTGACATTTATTTACACCGCCGCCTTTAGTGGAAT
Organism: Megaustenia siamemsis; assembly: GCA_032433765.1. NCBI lineage: Eukaryota > Metazoa > Mollusca > Gastropoda > Stylommatophora > Ariophantidae > Megaustenia > Megaustenia siamemsis. The sequence continues at coordinate 39,496,748 of JAVIAB010000139.1, forward strand.
TTAGCAAAGTTTACACCGTCTCTAGTGGCATTTAGCTAAGTTTACACCGCCTCTAGTGAGATTTAATTTATCACCGCATCGAGTGGCATTTAGCTACGTTTACACCGCCTCTAGTGGCATGTAGCTAAGTTTACACAAACCACTAGTGGCATTTAATTTAACACCGCCTCTAGTGGCATTTAGCTAAGTTTACACCGTCTCTAGTGGCATTTAGCTAAGTTTAACACCTTCTCTAGTGGCACTTAATTTTAACACCGCCTGTAGTTGACATTTAGCTAAGTTTACACCGCCTCTAGTGGCATTTAGCTAAGTTTACACCTCCTCTAGTGAGATTTAATTTAACACCCGCCTCTAGTGGCATTTAACTAAGTTTACACCGCCTCTAGTGACATTAATTTATCACCGCCTTTGGTGGCATGTAGCTAAGTTTACACCGCCTCTAGTGGCATGTAGCTAAGCTTACACCGCCTCTAGTGGCATGTAGCTAAACTTACACCGCCTCTAGTGGCATGTAGTTAATTTTACACCGCTATAGCGGCATGTAACTAAGTTTACACCGCCTCTAGTGGTATTTAACTAAGTTTACACCGTCTCTAGCGGCATGTAGCTAAGTTTACACACCTCCTTTAGTGGCATGCAGCTAAGTTTACATACACCGCCTCTAGTGGCAGTTAGCTAAGTTTCCACCGCCTCTAGTTGCATGTAGCTATGTTTACACCGCCTCTAGTGCATGTAGCTAAGTTTACACCTCCTCTAGTGGCATGTAGCTAGTTTTTACACCGCCTCCTAGCGGATGGTACTAACTTTACACCGCCTCTAGTGGTATTTAACTAAGTTTACACCGTCTCTAGCGGCATGTAGCTAAGTTTACACCTCCTCTAGTGGTATTTAACTAAGTTTACACCGTCTCTAGCGGCATGTAGCTAAGTTTACACCGCCTCTAGTGGTATTTAACTACGTTTACACACCGTCTCTAGCGGCATGTAGCTAAGTTTTACACCTCCTCTAGTGGCATGTAGCTAAGTTTACACCGCCTCTAGTGGCAGTAGCTAAGTTTACACCGCCTCTAGTGGTATTTAACTACTTTTACACTGCCTCTAGTGGCATTTAACTAAGTTTTCACCTCCTCTAGCGGCATGTACAGCTTACACCGCCTCTAGTGACAATTAAGTTTACATCGCCTCTAGTGGTATGTAAATTTTACACCGCCTCTAGTGGTATTTAACTACGTTTGCACCTCCTCTAGTGACATGTAAAGTT
>JAVIAB010000139.1:39498107-39510607 GCA_032433765.1 Megaustenia siamemsis
ATTCTATAGTAACTTACTCAATTCATATTCTATAGTAACCTCCTCCATCAATATTCTATATTAAACTTTCCATTCATCTACTATATTATCTTATTCCATCCATATTCTATAGTAACCTTATACATCCATTATCTATATAAACTTATCTATCCATATATATAGTAAATCTTCCATCATTATTCTACAGTAAACTCTGCCATCTCCTTTCATTCAAACCTCTCCTCCATCTCTACAACCACAACAACCTTTCCTACACTTCAACTACACAGCAACCTCTCTTCCACCTCTACTCCACAGCACCTCTCTTCCACCTCTACTCCACAGCAACCTCTCCTCCATCCTTACACCACAACAACCTTTCCTACACTTCAACTACCAGCAACCTCTCTTCCACCGCTAAGCCACAACAACCTCTACTCCACAACAACCTTACTCCACAACAACCTTCTCCCACCTCTACACCACAACAATCTTTCCTACACCTCTACTCCACAGCAACCTCTCCTACACCTCTACACCACAACAATCTTTCCTACACCTCTACTCCACAACAACCTCTTTTCCACCGCTAAGCCACAACAACCTCTCCTCCACATGTACACTACAACAACCTCTCCTCCACTTTTGCTCCACAACAACCTCTTTCCACCTCTACTCCACAGCAACCTCTCATCCACCTCTACACCACAACAATCTTTCCTCCACCTCTACTCCACAACAACTCTCCTCCACCTCCTAACAACAAAAACCTCTCTTCCACCGCTACTCCACAACAACCTCTGCCCAACTATACACCACAACAACCTCTCCTCCACCTCCACTCCACAACTTCTGCTCCACCTCTACACAACAACAATCTCTCCTCCACCACTACACAACAACCTCTGCTCCATCTATAAACCACAACAACCTCTCCTCCACCTCCACTCCACAACTTCTGCTCCACCTCTACACAACAAACAATCTCTCCTCCACCACTACACAACAACCTCTGCTCCAACTATACACCACAACAACCTCTCCTCCACCTCCACTCCACAACTTCTGCTCCACCTCTACACAACAACAATCTCTCCTCCACCACTACACAACAAACCTCTGCTCCATCTATAAACCACAAAATCTCTCCTCCACCTCCACTCCACAACTTCTGCTCCCCACTACACAACAACAACATCTCTTCCACTCACAACAACAACCTCTCCCCACCACTACACAACAACAACATCTCTTCCACCACTACACAACAACAACCTCTCTTCCACCTCTACTCCACAACTTCTGCTCCACCACTACACAACAAAACATCTCTTCCACCACTACACAACAACAACATCTCTCACCTCTACTCCACAACAATCTCTGCTCCCCTCTACACCACCACAACCTCTACTCCACAAAAATCTCTGCTCCATCTCTACACCACAACAACCTCTACTCCACCTCTACACCACAATAGCCTATCTTCACCTCTACACCACAACAACCTCTCCTTCACCTCTACATCAATTAGCCTCTCTTCCACCTCTACACTACAACAACTTCTCCACCTCTACACCACAATAGCCTATCTTCCACCTCTACACCACAACAACCTCTCTTCCACCTCTACACCACAACAACCTCTCTTCCACCTCTACACCACAACAACCTCTCCTCCACCTCCACTCAACAACAACCTTCTTCCACCTCCACACCAGAACAATCTCTCTCCACCTCTACACTACAACAACCTCTCCTCCACCTCTACTCAACAACAACCTCTCTTCCACCTCCACACCGAACAATCTCTCTCCACCTCTACACCACAACAACCTCTCCTCCACCACTACTGCACAACAACCTCTCCTCAACCTCTGCATCACAACAACCTCCCCTGCACCTCTACTCAACAACAACCTCTCTTCCACCTCTACACCACAACAACCTCTCCTCCACCTCTACACTACACAACCTCTCCTCCACCTCTACTCCACAATAACCTCTCCTCAACCACTACTCCACAATAACCTCTCCTCGACCTCTACTCCACAACAACCTCTCCTCAACCTCTGCATCACAACAACCTCCCCTGCACCTCTACTCCACAATAACCTCTCCCAACCACTACTCCACAATAACCTCTCTCGACCTCTACTCCACACAACCTCTCCTCAACCTCTGCATCACAACAACCTCCCTCGACCTCTACTCTACAACAACCTCTCCTCCACCTGTACACCACAACAACCTCTCCTCCACCTGTACACCACAACAACCTCTTCTCAACCTCTACACCACAACAACCTCTTCTCAACCTCTACACCACAACAACCTCTTCTCAACCTCTACACCAAACAACTTATCTTCCACCTCCCACAACACAACAACTTTCTCCTCCACTTCTAATCCACAACAACTCTCCTACACCACAACTTCTCTTCAACCTTTACTCCACAACTCCTCTCTACCACCTCCACTCCACCACAATCTCTCTTTCACCTCTACACCAAACAACCTCTCCTCCACCTTTACTCCACAACAACTATTTTTTCACATCTACTCCACAACAACTTCGCCTCCACCTCTACTCCACAACAAACCACTTTTCCACCTCTACTCCACAACAACCTCTCTTCGGCTTCTGCACCACAACATTCTTTCCTACATCTCTACTCCACAGCAACCTCTCTTCCACTTCTACACCACAACAATCTTTCCTACATCTCTACTCCACAGCAACCTCTTTTCTACTTCTACACCACAACAACCTTTCCTTTACCTCTACTCCACAGCAACTCTCTCCACCTCTACTCCACAACAACCTCTCCTCCACCTCTACACCACAACAACCTCTCTACCACCTCCACTCCACAACAGCATCTCTTCACCTCTACACCACAACAATCTCTATTCCACCTCTACACCACAACAACCTCCCCTCCACCTCTACTCCACATTAACCTCCCATGACCTCTACTCTACAACAACCTCTCCTCAAACTCTACACCACAACAACCTCTTCTCAAACTCTACACCACAACAACCTCTCTTCCACCTCCACAACACAACAACTTCTCCTCCACTTCTAATCCACAACAACCTCTCCTACTCCACAACAAACTTTCTACCACCTCTACTCCACAACAACCTCTCCTCCACCTTTACTCCACAAAAACCATTTTCCACCTCTACTCCACAACAACCTCTCTTCCGCTTCTGCACCACAACAATCTTTCCTACACCTCTACTCCACTACAACCTCTCTTCCACTTCTACACCACAACAATCTTTCCTACATCTCTACTCCACAGCAAACTCTTTTATACTTCTACACCACAACAACCTTTCCCACATCTCTACTCCACAGCAACCTCTCTTCCACTTCTACACACAACAATTTTTCCTACACCTCTACACCACAACAACCTCTCTTCCACATTTACTCCACAACAACTTCTGCTCCACCTCTACACCACAACCTCTCTTCCACCTCAACACCACAACAACCTCTCCTCCACCTCCACTCCAAACAACCTCTCCTCCACCTCCACTCCACAACAACCTCTCTCCACCTCCACTCCACAACAACCTTACTTCCACCTATACACCACAACAACCTTTCCTCCACCTCCACTCCACAACAACCTCTGCTCCACCTCTACACCAAAACAACCACTCCTCCCTCTACTCCACAACAACTTCTCCTGCACCTCTACACCACAACAACCTCTCTTCCCCTCTAATCCACAACATCTCCTCCACCTCTACTCCACAACAGCCTCCCCGATACCTCTTCCCACTTTATATTTTCCAACAATACCAGTCGGGCTTGAAATATATTTATACCCTCATTAACACTGCTTGCATTTGAAAAGCTAAACTCCTTTTTCAACACTTTCTGTACAGACCAGTAAATACATAACTCGGCATCCTTCTCACTAAACACAAACACTAAACAGCTGCTATGTAGGAACTACTACTCGGTTTTAATGATAGAAAATATTTGTGTCTTGGAATGTGCCAAAGAATTTCTCCGTACCGAATTACATACAAACAAGGGACCCATTTCAACATAACAGTATCGTCGAGCTGCTAATAAGTACAAAACATTTCAGTCACTTTGGACAATTAGTTTAAAGATGTTTAAAGAAGTATTGGTGAGTGTAAAAGTTGAAATACTCATCAAGTTATTTTGAAACAAAACTGTCAAGGTTACTTCGTGTTACGATAACATGAAGTGATATCTTTATGAATATGTACATCAATTCTGAAGTGATACTGATAACGATTTGATAGCTTTATGAATTTAGTTTTGTAATGACACTGATACTGAGATTAATCGATATTTTAAAAATAAATTTCATTCTAAATATATTATACTGATAACTATAATATGAATTGATACTTTTATATATATAGTTCGGAATTAATACTGATAAAGATAACATGAATTTATATCTTTATACATTTAGTATTTACTGCTACTGATAAGAATAACATGAACTAATATCCTTATATAGTTCGGAACTGACAGTAATAACGATCACATGAACTAATATCCTTATATAGTTCGGAACTGACAGTGAACGATGACATGAACTAATATCCTTATATAGTTCGGAACTGACAGTGATAACGATGACATGAACTAATATCCTTATATAGTTCGGAACTGACAGTGATAACGATGACATGAACTAATATCCTTATATAGTTTGGAACTGACATTGATAACGATAACATGCACTAATATCCTTATATAGTTCGGAACTGACAGTGATAACGATGACATGAACTAATATCCTTATATAGTTGGGAACTGACAATGATAACGATAACATGAACTAATATCCTTATATAGTTCGGAACTGACAATGATAACGATGACATGAACTAATATCCTTATATAGTTCGGAACTGACAGTGATAACGATGACATGAACTAATAATCCTTATATAGTTCGGAACTGACTTTGATAACGATAACATGAACTAATATCCTTATATAGTTCGGAACTGACAGTGATAACGATGACATGAACTAATATCCTTATATAGTTCGGAAGTGACAGTGATAACGATGACGTGAACTAATATCCTTATATAGTTCGGAACTGACAGTGATAACGATCACATGAACTAATATCCTTATATAGTTCGGAACTGACAGTGATAACGATGACATGAACTAATATCCTTATATCGTTCGGAACTGACAATGATAACGATGACATGAACTAATATCCTTATATAGTTCGGAACTGACAGTGATAACGATGACATGAACTAATATCATTATATAGTTCGGAACTGACATTGATAACGATAACATGAACTAATATCCTTATATAGTTCGGAACTGACAGTGATAACGATGACATGAACTAATATCCTTATATAGTTTGGAACTGACAGTTGATGACATGGCGCTGGTTATGTTTCTCACTTCCCGTGACTACATGCACATTAATTTCTCTTATTCTGCACACCTCTATAATGAGCTGTTGTACATTCTCCTCTGTTGCGCACACAACTGAACGTCAATGTACACCTCCGAGCGTCAATGTCATCTCCGAACGTCAATGTACACCTTCGAACGTCAATGTACACCTCCGAACGTCAATCTGGATAGGTTGGAAGAAAGCGATGGTAAGCTCAAGGCAGGTGACATCTCCATACAGCTTGTCTCGATGTAGTACCGGTAATGGCCATACGAGCCATATCTGTTCTGCATATGTTGCACATGATTGTAGCAGATGTTCAGCATCATTTTGCCAGTATTACATTCATGTTCAACTAAGGTTCGTTCCTTTCCTTATTTTACTCAAGAGATGGCAGATACTTTAATCTATTGTGGCCTGATTAATGTCCAAAAATGTTAGGAGCCAAATAATAATAAATGAATATTATTATAGAGGGAAACTTCCGAGACGATAATCAGTGAATCAATTCAGAGGAAGAGGTATGTTTACAGCACTCGGAAAAAAATTACAAATAATCAAGAACGAAAAAAAAAAAACAACAATATATGGACCGAGGCAGGATCGAACCCGTACTCAGTGGCACGCGCCTTGCCACGTGCTAAAAATGTTACTCTTTTTTGGGTTGAGCTAGTATTTGGAATTATTTTTCCTGGCAACACTGGTTGGTGTTCTGTTCTTGTTTTCCTATTTGTTACCGTATGTGTGACTGTTGTATATTATCCTCAAGATATCCGTGAGTGAAGTTTCCATTAGTGGAGAGCTCCGGAAAAATCTGACAGAAAGTCGTAGCACATATGAAAGAAATAAGAATCGGCGCATTAATATCTGAAAAAGAAGTGAAGATTAAAGTTAGAAGAGAAGTTACTCAAAAGATAGAAAGTAACACCTCACGACTTAAATCTGTCTTGTTTATTTTGCTGTAGGACCTGTCATTCCAATAAATCTGTCTTGTTTATATTGCTGTAGGATCTGTCATTCAATAATCTGTCTTGTTTATTTTGCTGTAGGATCTGTCATTCCAAGAAATCTGTCTTGTTTATTTTGCTGTAGGATCTGTCATTCCATAAATCTGTCTCGTTTATTTTGCTGTAGGATCTGTCATTCCAATAAATCTGTCTTGTTCATTTTGCTGTAGGATCTGTCATTCCAATAAATCTGTCTTGTTCATTTGCTGTAGGATCTGTCATTCCAATAAATCTGTCTTGTTCATTTTGCTGTAGGATCTGTCATTCCAATAAATCTGTCTTGTTTATTTTGCTGTAGAATCTGTCATTCCAATAAATCTGTCTTGTTTATACTGCAGTAGGATCTGTCATTCCAAGAAATCTGTCTTGTTTATTTTGCTGTAGGATCTGTCATTCCAATAAATATGTCTTGACTATTTTGCAGTAGGATCTGTCATTCCAATAAATCTGTCTTGTTTATACTGCAGTAGGATCTGTCATTCCAATAAATCTGTCTTGTTTATACTGCAGTAGGATCTGTCATTCCAATAAATCTTTCTTGTTTATACTGCAGTAGGATCTGTCATTCCAGTAAATCTTTCTTGTTTATACTGCAGTAGGATCTGTCATTCCAATAAATCTTTCTTTTTATACTGCAGTAGGATCTGTCATTCCAATAAATCTTTCTTGTTTATACTGCAGTAGGATCTGTCATTTCAATAAATCTTTCTGTTTATACTGCAGTAGGATCTGTCATTCCAATAAATCTGTCTTGTTTATACTGCAGTAGGATCTGTCATTCAATAAATCTTTCTTGTTTATACTGCAGTAGGATCTGTCATTCCAATAAATCTGTCTTGTTTATACTGCAGTAGGATCTGTCATTTCAATAAATCTTTCTTGTTTATACTGCAGTAGGATCTGTCATTCCAATAAATCTGTCTTGTTTATACTGCAGTAGGATCTGTCATTCCAATTTATCTTTCTTGTTTTTTACTGCAGTAGGATCTGTCATTCAAATATTAGCAAAATTAACCATATGAGAACACGTTTGACAGAACGATGTCTGGTAATTAGTATAGAAAATCGACACCATTCTGCGTCCAACAGTAAGGACGGAAAAGGCCATTTATATATGTGAAGCTGTTGTGTATATTTTCAACAATGTTCCTATGTGTATTTTATGAAGTCACTGTTGTTTTATTGAGTATTATTGTGTTATTGTGATTAAAGCTGTTTTTGGTTTGTGATTCCATCATTTTATAATTGTGTTTTTATGTTCTTTTCTCGTGCTACCGTTATCTCATTACAGCAAAAATTTGATTTTGTCATGATGCTAGTAGAGCGACCAAGCGTTGTGTTGTCCATATTGACAGTAAATGTTTTAAATATGGCAAGGAAGGATTAAGGACATTAGCACTCAACTCAATATTCATGAAAGGCGAGAAGGATACCCATTCATTCCCTTACTCACAAAATACAAAGGCAGGGAGAGAAGTGAAGTAATTACATATGAAGGCGAATTAGTTTATACATTACAGAATGAAACATTGGAGAACATGTTAACAAGAAATAGGAATAGATAGTAGACTGATAGATAAATAGATAGATAGATAGATAGATAGATGATAGATAATAGATAGATAGATAGATAGATAGATAGATAGATAGATAGATAGATAGATAGATAGATAGATAGAGATAGATAGATAGATAGATAGATAGATAGATTAGATAGATGGATAGATGGATGGATGGATGGATGGATGGATGGATGGATGGATGGATGGATGGATGGAAGGACGGACGGACGGACAGACAGACAGACAGACAGACAGACGACAGACAGATAGGTAGATAGGTTTATAGATAGGTTTATAGATAGATAGGTTTATAGATAGATGGATAGATATATATATAGGTTTATAGATAGATAGATAGACAGACAGACAGACAGACAGACAGACAGACAGACAGACAGACAGACAGACAGACAGACAGACAGACAGACAGACAGACAGACAGACAGACAGACAGACAGACAGACAGACAGACAGACAGACAGACAGACAGACAGACAGATAGATAGGATAGATAGAGATAGATAGATAGATAGATAGATAGATAGATAGATAGATAGATAGATGATAGATAGATAGATAGATAGATAAGAGAGAGAGAGATAGAGAGAGAGAGAGATAGAGAGAGAAAGATAGAGTGGTTAATGACTCACCAAGTTAATCATTTTATGTTCAAATGTCAGCACAACGCCAGCACAACCACAATTGCACTAACAGATGCATGCACGTTGTTTATACATTCCCTTATTAGAACTTCATTTATTGTACACTATTTGTTAGTAAACATTACAAGTTTCTTTTTTTAAAAATGCTGATCTTCTACCATAAAAAAAGTAGTAAAGTACCCCCCGTCACGCCAAGGGCGTATAGGGAAATATGGTGTAGTGACCCTATATTTTACAGACCTTCAGCACATGATTTTTGGGGTAATGTGGTCGGTATTACGCCCGTGCTGCTTTTACTTTCCCAGAAAAAATCCGGTACCCATTTAAGGCTGGGTGAACCGGAGCCGTCGGTGGGATCGAACCCTACCCTTGTCCTAGTAGTAGTCCAGTTCACTAACCACTGAGCTATCGCGGCTCCTACTAATTTTTTAGGGAATTAGTAAAACCCAGGTGTCCTCGCCAGGGTACGAACCCCGGCTGTTGCCGTGGTAAGCCAACCGGATCTTTACCATAGACTTTTCTTATTCTCAGTCATCATTTAATAAGCCACCCTCGCCTTTGTCTATTTCAGCTCATTCTTCTCAAAGCGACTCATTCTCATACTTGTCACAGTTCTCATTCTTCTCAAAGCGACTCATTCTCATACTTGTCACAGTTCTCATTCTTCTCAAAGCGACTCATTCTCATACTTGTCACAGTTCTCATTCTTCTCAAAGCGACTCATTCTCACACTAGTCACAGTTCTCATTCTTCTCTAAGTGTCTCTCTCTCATACTTGTCACCGTTCTCATTCTTCTCAAAGCGACTCATTCTCACACTTGTCACAGTCATTCTTCTCTAAGTGTCTCTCTCTCATACTTGTCACAGTTCTCATTCTTCTCAAAGCGACTCATTCTCACACTTGTCACAGTTCTCATTCTTCTCTAAGTGTCTCTCTCTCATACTTGTCACCGTTCTCATTCTTCTCAAAGCGACTCATTCTCACACTTGTCACAGTCTCATTCTTCTCTAAGTGTCTCTCTCTCATACTTGTCACCGTTCTCATTCTTCTCAAGCGACTCATTCTCTACACTTGTCACAGTTCTCATTCTTCTCTAAGTGTCTCTCTCTCATACTTGTCACAGTTCTCATTCTTCTCAAAGCGACTCATTCTCACACTTGTCACAGTTCTCATTCTTCTCAAAGTGTCTCTCTCTCACACTTGTCACAGTTCTCATTCTTCTCAAAGCGACTCATTCTCACACTTGTCACGTTCTCATTCTTCTCTAAGTGTCTCTCTCTCTTGTCACCGTTCTCATTCTTCTCAAAGCGACTCATTCTCACACTTGTCACAGTTCTCATTCTTCTCTAAGTGTCTCTCTCTCATACTTGTCACAGTTCTCATTCTTCTCTAAGCGACTCATTCTCACACTTGTCCACAGTTCTCATTCTTCTCTAAGCGACTCATTCTCATACTTGTCACAGTTCTAATTCTTCTCAAAGCGAATCTTTCTCACACTTGTCACAGTTCTAATTCTTCTCTAAGCGACTCATTCTCATACTTGTCACAGTTCTCATTCTTCTCAAAGCGACTCATTCTCACACTTGTCACAGTTCTCATTCTTCTCTAAGCGACTCATTCTCATACTTGTCACAGTTCTAATTCTTCTCAAAGCGAATCTTTCTCACACTTGTCACAGTTCTAATTCTTCTCAAAGCGACTCATTCTTACTTGTCACAGTTCTCATTCTTCTCAAAATGACTCTTTCTCATACTTGTCACAGTTCTTATTCTTCTCAAAGTGACTCTTTCTCATACTTGTCACAGTTCTCATTCTTCTCTAAGTGACTCTTTCTCATACTTGTCACAGTTCTCATACTTGTCACAGTTCTCATTCTCTCCAAGTGACTCTTTCTCATACTTGTCACAGTTCTCATTCTTCTCTAAGTGTCTCTCTCTCATACTTGTCACAGTTCTCATTCTTCTCAAAGCGACTCTCTCTCATACTTGGTCACAGTTCTAATCCTTCTCAAAGCGATTCTTTCTCATACTTGTCACAGTTCTCATTCTTCTCCAAGTGACTCTTTCTCACACTTGTCACAGTTCTCATTCTTATCTAAATGACTCTTTCTCACACTTGTCACAGTTCTCATTCTTCTCTAAATGACTCTTTCTCACACTTGCCACAGTTCTCATTCTTTTCCAAGTGACTCTTTCTCATACTTGTCACAGTTCTCATTCTTCTCCAAGTGACTCTTTTCTCATACTTGTCACAGTTCTCATTCTTCTACCATTTTAAAACTACTCCTACTTTCACATCCAGTCTTTCCAGTCCTGCCCCCTTCCTACCTTTTTTTACACTAACAGCTTACAAGTCTTACATTACGTTTTTATCACCAAATTATTCTTTCATCCATTTTTAGTCGTATGTCACTCTTCCGCCATGTGAAAATTTGTTTTCCAAATTTAATATCCCATCTCACACTTCTACTTCAAAACGTTATCTAATTTTTAGTCGCATTTCATACTTTTATCAATATAATATTTTCTAATTTTTAGTCGCTTTCCACACTTCTACTGTTAAAAAATTCTCCCATTTCTAGCCACAACTCACTCTTCTATCATTAGACACTCTCTCATAATCTTTACTAATCACATTTCTTTTCTTGTCATGTTTACTTTCCAGTCACATTTACCATCATAACCACATAACTACTCCTATTGAATATTTATATTTAGTTCATTTATTTAAGCTCTTTCTTTTTTCAGTTTTTAGAGTTACAACTCTATTCTCTATCACCGTAATTGTGATTAATCAAAACACTGGCGGTTTTATTTTGCTACAATTTTATTTCTACGAAGATTGCAAAATGACGTTCCATTGTGTAAACCAAGCGATTTGTCGCTCAGAAAGATGTCTGATATTATTAACTCAATGTATGTGTTTGCAAAATCTTTTAAAAAATTGCGTGACTAGTATCTAGAAAGACTAGTACCTATACTATCTACTAACAGTTGATTTCAGTCAAATATAATGTTGCCTTCTTCAAGGCAAGCATGTTTGCAAAGAGACAACTTCCCCATAAGTAAGTAACGTAAATTAAAGTAAAGTAAAGTAAATTAAAGTGAAGTGAAGTGAAGTAAAGTAAAGTAAAGTAAAGTAAAGTAAAGTAAAGTAAAGTAAAGTAAAGTAAAGTAAAGTAAAGTAAAGTAAAGTAAAGTAAAGTAAAGTAAAGTAAAGCCCATCACACCAAGTGGCTTGTAGGAATATGGTGTTAGTGACCAAAATCTTTACAGACCTTCGGCACATGATTTTTGGGGTAATGTGGTCGGTATTATGTCCGTTCCACTTTACTTTCCCAGAAAAAAATCAGGTACCCATTTAAGGCTGGGTGAACTCGGAAGCCGTCGATCAGGATCGAACCCGACCTCTTGTCCTTTGTAGTCCAGTTCACTAAACCACTGAGCTATCGTGGCTCTCACTTCCCATAAGTGATTATGTCTAATGTGAGTCAGACTGTCTCAGTAGTTTTCAGCAACCTTCTTCAATTGTTCAGCGACTCCGGTCCACTTTATACATCATCATCATGTACCCAACCGGTTGGCGTAGGCGATCATGTCCCTCCACAATCTTCTATCTACAGTGCATCGTATCAGTTCTGTTGTTGACTGTTTTCCATGCCATGACACCAAGCTATCCAGTATTTTCTCTCTTTGTCGTCCGCGATCTCTCTTTCCTTTTATTTTCACCATCATCACCACCACCACCACCACCACCATCATCATCATCCTCACTACCACCATCATCACCACCACCACCATCATCATCATCATCATCACCATCACCACCACCACCATACAATGATT